>JANIJH010000005.1:49347776-49377207 GCA_024520975.1 Erythroxylum areolatum
TGTTTGGTAAACAACCAATTCATGCTCTTCTAATCAATTTCCTCATTTTCTCACCATAAATATTTTTCATACCAAACCCAAAAACCACCAATTTTTATATAGAGGTAGGAAAGTGTCTTAGGAATCTATCGCTTAAAAAATCACTTCATTCGGAGGTCGGATGACGAAGTTATGGCCAAAAGAATCCAACATGTGTATGTCTTTAATCATTTTGTACCTGTCTTGGTACGATTACCATAACTTTTGCTACATATGTTATATTGAGTTCGTTCTTAGATTATTTAAAAGAAGACTTCTATATATACAACTTTCATGAAGACCACAAAGTGAGATTTTGCCATTTAAGAGGTAAAAAATTGCAATTTACTGAATCTGTCCCGTGAATGTCCGTTTAACGGACATCCATGTCCATTTAACGGACATTGTTGGGGTTGGAAGCCATTTTTGACCGAGAAGGTCCGTTTAACGGAGATACTTGTCTGTTAAATGGACATTGGTTAGGCTGGGGGTCATTTTTAACCCAAGAAGGTCCGTTAAATGGACCTAAAGTCTGTTAAACGGACATGGGGGTTTCCCAAAGCCCCTCCAATGCTTCCTACATCCATTCTAACATCATATTCACTCATAAACTTCCCAAATCCAACTCTTTTAGTGCAAACTCACTTTATATCAATTCAAACACCAAGTTCATTTCATAAAACTCTCAATTCTCAACCCATTTGATTCATCAAAACCACAATTAAGAATCATTCTCCATAGCTGTCCTATACACACATCCTATGCGGCATCGCAACTTGTAATGATCATAACTTTCCACTCTGATATCCAAAAATTAGAAACTTTATATCGTTGGAAAGCTAGAAAAATCATCTTCAACTTACTTGAAGACAATTTTGTATAGTTCTATAGAAAAATCCATCAGAACACAATTCTTACCCCCATGAAAAGATTGAAAATTGTCCTATTTTCACTTCCTTTATGCAACATCATTTTATAACCCTTCAAATTCCAACTTTTCTTCATCCACTCTTAAATGTCAACTCATTTGACTTGTCACATTTAACTACATCTCATCATTCATAATTCCTATGTGTCTTTTCCATAACATCTCACTAATATGTTTTTTTTATATATATAAATCAACCATTCATGCTCAACATTCATCATCGTCATCCATATATCAATCATATTTCAAACTGACAATCATCCATACACAAATTCATATTCCATTAACATCATAAAATAAGAGTTTCATAAACTTTAATGGTATTTCAAGTCACAATACATTAATATTCCAAAATCCCCAAATTACACAAGTCACTTGAATAATCATTGCTCAAAATGCAATTATAGCTTTGTTTTACATAAATTGCTCCAAAATAAAACAAAACGTGCAAATTCGGATTTTTACCTTGATTCACTTTCAATTGATCTCTTGCTCATCACCTGAATAGGGGAAAGAGAGTGGGGTTGAGTTTAAAAACTCATGGGTAACATGTTTATAACGGATAACAAGCAAAACCATTTATAAAGCTCATTTCCATTGAACATTTTCATAAACATAGTTATTCTGCATTAAAATCACAAAACACTTATTTCTCCTAATTCTCAACTAATTCACAATAATTTAAATCATGTATGCATCAACTTGTCAACATATCATGAACACAAAAACACATCAGAACGATTCGGTTAGGTCTAAATAGAACGTACTACGCGTTTCTCATAAAGGTCCTGTGTAGCTGTGAACAGAACGTACTATCGCAATCCCACAAAATGGTCTTGCGTAGCCATGAACTTATGGGAGTCTATGAAGGAGTTTCATGTCACTAGCGGGAAGGCGGGAGAAGTCTTTAATCAAAGTGCACTTGACATATTTAAGGGACCAAACCAAACCCACATAACATGTATTTCATGACTTGTAAATATGTTGCCTAAACGGCGCATTTTGAAAACATGATTTTTCTTGATGTTTTGCCACAAAGGCATATTTTGAAATCACAATTGTTCATAAACATGAAATATCTCACATTTCATCAACCAGATTCACATATTAAACATATAGCAATTTCTTAAATCATTCAAAGCAATAATGCAACAATTATGAAGCAATTTGAAATCATTTTATTCTCTTGCTTTAAAAGGAAACATTTATGGCTCATTAATTCTATTATAAACATGAAACCCACCTTGAATTTCCTTGCTTAACACTTTGCTAAAAAATGTCTCTCCCCTTGCTCTTTTTGCCTTCCTTAATTTTCTTTAACAATAGCCGCAAAATTCCATTCAATAGGAATCTCAATTGAGAGCCCACAAGACACATTCACTAAAATTGATCCTAGAATCTTTAAACCCATACATTTCATAAGCTATATGAACCAAAGCCCTCTCAAAAATTCAAAGATTAAAACACAAACTTACCTTGAATCTGTACCAAACAATGAATTTCTTGATTCTAATGGAAGCTCTAACCTTCCTCTTCCTTTTTCTCTTCTTGAACAACCACAAATTCCTTCTTGAAAGCCAAGAAAAATTGAAACCTAGCTTTTCTTCTTTATTTCCTTTCTTCTCCACCGAATTCTCTCCTTCTTCTCTCTTCTCTTTGTTTTTCTCCCTCAATTTCTTCAAGCTTCTTCTTTAAAAGCAAGCCCACACTTCTTATTACAATTTTTCCATTGATGAGTGTACAAAGACCCTTCTACCCTTCCTTATATGCCTTGTAACTTAAATGCTTAAGTGACTTGCCAAATTTTCCCCTCATGAAATCTTGCCACCTTAATACTATAATTCAATTAACCCATGTCATAAAACCTTACTCACATTAACATGCTAATTAACTTCATAAAAACAACATAATTAATCTATCAATACCTCAAAATTCATGTAAGTCATTACCTAACTTCTTCCAAAAATCAAGACCTTTTCTGATCAGGTAATTGAAGGAATGTGATAACACTTTCTTCTAGAAAAGTGTTCCTCATTGTCTTAAGTTTCTAATAACACCAAAATCATTCAATTTGGTTCCATAATCTAAAAGTTATACCTCAAACATTTTCAGACTATTTTTATACTAAAACAACATTCTGTGCTCAACTTCCATCCAAAAATTGATATTCTTATAGACTAAATTAAAACTCGAGTTCATCAGAAAATTTGTAACCATATCCCTCTAGTTTACTCCAAATTAAATGTCATCTCATTTGGATAACTAGAGAAAAAGTTATGGCTAAAACATCGAAGTATACTTAACGAACATATTTCAACTTATAACTTCCAATATTTCACATACAACCCATCTTGTCCTAACCACCTTTTCTACTTCATTTCAAATTCAAAAAAAATTCTTCTTTTCTTTACACATGAATAATCGCCAATAATTTCTCATTTCATATTTCTAACTTCTAAGAAAAGTTTGGGGTCCAACACATATGGAGTTTGATAATAATTGTTTGAAGTTAGCAATTGCCCCGATAATACTATGGTATTGAAGATTAAAGCGATCTAAGCAAAAATTTGATGATATATTAAATGTATTCAAAAAGTTGAGAAGAATAGTTTGAATATGTGAAGAAAAAAGTGTAAAGCGTATGAGTAATGAAAGTAAAGAGAATTTTGAGGAATTATACTGATATTAATTATATCGTATAGATTTGGAGATTTTATAGGATACAATGATGTTATATAAGAGATTTAGATAAAATCCAATGCAGCATAATAAAGTGATTTCATTTATGTGGAGACAACTAAAAGTCCTATGAGTTGACTATTCGATACATGATTTAGAGCTGCTATACTAATGATTGCTTTGAAAGTTTGGAGACAATATATATATATAGGAACATCTTGGATATAAATATACATGTACAGATCATTAAAGTTTGAGGTAATTATTGAATTGAGATAATTGAATACAAGACTGAGATAATGGATATAAGTACTGAAAGACTATGGTTGTACAAATGAGTAATTCCAAGTAAAGTTAGTGTTATGTTTGATACATTAAGCAGAAATTTGATATTGAGGTTATCAGATCTGGTGCAAAAAGGAACATAGAATGTGGAGTTGAATTTTGGGCAAATCAAAGTACTATTTTCTATGGAATTCAAGATCAATTTCACATAAAAGGATTAAACAAGCCCAAATTGAGGATTCAGAAATTGTGAATCTTATTGAGAGATTAAAAATAAATATAAATTTTGGGATCAAACAGGAAGAATGATACATTGTGATTGAAATAAGAAGTATATGTATTAATAAAGATGATTAAGCAAAGAGATTGTTAGAAAAGTACAAATGGTAACATAAGTTATACATCCTAGTAGGAATACGCGGAGACATCATTTAACGACTAAGAATGTCGAATCAAGTGAGTGAATGTTTGAATTGCCGACGGTCTTAACTTTCAGAGATATGCTTAAGGCTTATAGTTTGAAGTTCATAAGAACATGAGATCCATGTGTAGTTTTATTTGACTTCAAGCATCACAATCATCATTGTAAGGATTTCATTATAATACTGTATGAGGAGTTAGATGATAGAAAGAGCCGTTTACTTTCGTATTGTGATGATTAAGGCCTAAAAATGGTTGAAGGCCATAATTGATGGAGACGTTACTGATAGATGAAATTGATCAATATTAGAACTTAAGTGATTCAAGAAGGATGAATGAGTTAGGTGGTTAAACACCCAGGGTTTGGAATATAGTGAGATAGACATAAGAGTTAAGTACATTAACACTATAGTGATGTGAATTATTAAGTGAAAGTTAAATTTATCTCTGAGAGTATCACCGTGCCAAGGTGTGCTTAGGCTAGGAAAAAGGTATTAGCTAAGCCCGACATGAATAGGTTTGTATGAAATAGTTATGAGAAGTGCTACTGATGAAAGATGCCTTAGATTCGTTATGTGATACAGGTGAGTATGTTAAGAAATATTGATATGATATGATATTGGTGTTATCGACACAGGAAGTAAAAAATTATGAGTAATCTGAAATATATTGAGGGAACAAATAAGATAGTGTAGTATCTGAATAAGTCATGGAAAGATTGATTGAATCCGTTAACTAGGGTGATTTGAAAGAAATGATTCGAGTGATGGAGTTAAATGGAAAATGGAGGAGCACAAGAGGAAACATACCCCTACCTTTAGATTAGTCAAGTAAGAATTTTGATGACGAAATTCTTTTAAGAGGGGGAGAAATGTTGGTCCTCGAATTTTTTTTTCTTGATGCATAAGCATGGTTTAAATAATTTTTGAGGTTTTGATAGATTAATTTTTTTGAGTTAATTATTATGTCAAAGTTAGTAGAATTTATTGAATGGGTAAGTGGAATTAAAGTGTTAAGGTTATAAAAATGTTCAAGGGTGTTTTTGGCAAGACACTTAAGGATAAAAAACATAAGGCATATAAGGAAGGGTAAAATGGACATTGCACACTCATTAAGGGTAGGATTGGAAGAGAAAAATGTGGTCTTACATTTAAGAGAAGGAGAAAACATGAATTGGGGAAGAAGAAGAGAAATAAGAAAGAGAAAGAAGAGAGATTTCGATGGTTGAGAGAAAAGAAGAGAAAATAAGCTAGGGTTTCAATTTTCTTGACCTTCAAGAGAGATTTTGAGGTTGTTCAAGAAGGGGAAAAGGTAGAGGAAGAAAAGAGCTTCCATTTCAGCTAAAGATCTCATCATTTGGTGAAGAATCAAGAAAATCAAGAAAGACAAGAGAAACAAGAGTAGAGATATTTTGAGCAAGCCTATAAGCAAGGAAATCAAGGTGAATACATGTTTATAATATTGTAAATAAGCCACTACATGTTTTCTTTGAATCAAGAAAGTTTAATGATTTCAATTGCATCATAAGTGTTGCATCTATCGCTTCTTGAATGAATTGAAAATCTGTTATATGTTTGATATATGAATTGTGTTGATATGTGAAAAGATTTTGAAAATGAATTTTTGTGAAAAGATACATGTTTATGGAATCATGTTTTTGGAAATGTTTTTGAAATACCTCATGTTCATGAAAAGTCAAGATCTAGAAAAGTGCCATTTTGGTCAACAAGTTTACAAGTCATGAATTACATGTTATGTGGGTTTGTGGTGGTCCCTTAAGTTAAGTCACGTGCACGTGGACTAAGATAAAGGTTTCTCCCACCTACCTGCTAGTGGCACGAAGCTCCTTCATAGACTCCCATAAGTTCATGGCTACGTAAAACTATTATATAGGATTGTGTGAACATCCCACTACCATAAGGTAAATACTCGAATACCCGAAGGACATTCAAGTACATACCCTATGAAAATGGTATGTTGGAGCAATAACAAATCCAACTTACACATGGCATCACTTAACAAACTTGAAAGTCACTAAATTCTTAAAATCATTCACTTCATTCATTCATAAAGCTTACACTGTTTCCATCTACAAAACCTTATACAAGTTCTAACAAAATTACAAAAATAACCAAAACTATATCACTTCTGGTGTCAGCTGAAAGACTTCTGAGCCATTTCTCTATCCAAGAGATTTCTTAAGTTTTGACTAAGGAACTAGGTCTCTTGTCTCGTACCTAAAAAGCCACGTTATAATTTTTGATGAGTTTTGCAAACTCAATGAGTGAACCATCATAGATGAATTCACCGGATTACATAACACATTACATATATCATATATATTCATTCAAAACATATAATTAATTTTCAGATATTCACACAACATATATCATATAATCACACCATCTACATAGCCAAGTATAACAAATAGTTCATATCAATTTATCATTCATCTCAACTTTGCAGATCGTTTAATGAAATTCAATCTTATAATGTTATATGCATGAGACTCAACATTCTTTCTTATTGTTGTGACCGAGTGCCTATCACATACTTATACAAATACTGGCTCATAGGGCTCAGTCAGAACAGAATCACGAAACATAGCTCCACTTGCAGAAAATATATCATAAAGCAAAGATCTACGTGGAAGTGCTTCATACTGGCAACTCAAGTCACAATGTCATTATCTGAGCATGCATTTTATGAAATGCAACAATTTCTAAATATCTCATATATCGCAATCATATACAAATGCTCAGACAAGATTTCACAGTCATCGGACCTAAGTCCAGTATTCAACTTTCGTTGAGAATCAAATGTCAAAATTCATATCAAAACAAAACACTCCCAATACATGCCCAACTATTAACTCCTCAGACCTCAGGTTCGGAATTTAGAAACAACTCACAAACAGTTCAAATATATTGGAAGTTTAACAAATCAAATTAAATTCAAATCAAATCAATCCTAGGAAAACATCTAGGTTGACTCATAGAATGCTCCAATATGCTATTGCCTGGATGGTTCGACAATGTCTGTCTGGTTCCACTTGACTCCTCTAGAACATACACAACACATTCACAAATATCACATTGTAGCACAAATGTATAAGTATTCCTTTATGCACATGTATTTATATAAAATATGCACAATGCATGTTCAATTACAATTTCAGGTATTTTATAGTTATTTTCATCATCAAATCAATCAAATATCAAAGCCCTCATTAATATCATTTGGTACTTATAAGATGGGCCAAAATAAAACAATGTGAAATCAATTACATAACTTAATTGACCACTTCAGATTTTCTACTCACATGATTTCGGGTCAACTTTGCATAATTAATTTGATAGGATAAAAGACAAAATTAGGCAATACTTCCTTCTGGAAAGTTGTTCTACAGTGTCTTAAGTTTCTAAAGAGTCCAAGATCATCCAATTTGATTTAGTATGCCAAAAATTATAACCCAAATACTTTAGACTATTTTAGAGCTTCAACAAAATTCTTACCTCAACTTACAATCAAAAATTGAATTTCTTGGAGATAGAATTAAAACTTGATTTCTTCATAACATTTGTATCCCTATGTCTCTAGTCTATTCTAAATTAAAAATCATCTTATTTGGATAACTATAGAGAAAGATGCAAAATACTAAAATATATTTAACCTGTCAGGAAACTTCGCTGCGATGAGCCAAAAGTTGGCCGCGGCGAACTTTCCAAATACCAGAATTCTTCGACTTATTCTTGAAAGTATGCCGAGGCGAACTCAAGAGTTGGCCGCGGTGAACTTTTATAAAAACCAATTCTTTCCAGTTGGCCGCGGCGAACCTTCCTACATCTAAACTCATCTTCTTCCTTGAACTTTTATAAAAACCAATTCTTTCCAGTTGGCCGCGGCGAACCTTCCTGCATCTAAACTCATCTTCTTCCTTCATTCTTTCCTAGATTTCACATTCCTACAACGTCTATTATGTATTTTCTATACCCAAAATAATCTTTAAACAAATTAGAATCAACTTTACCATAATAATACCAAAAATTCAAAACTCCATATATTCTTTCGCTCTCAACTGTAAATTTTTTCGAAGTAAATTCTCACACCAATCAACTCAAATATTCACTCAAAACATTTCTTCTAACTCATTTTTAGCTCATCAACACACACACAATTCAAAAATACAAGACTCATGCTTAACCATCTAACTTCGATTCCCAACAAACCCATGCATGAATAGTGAAAAGCAGAATATATTCATCATTTTTACTGAATGTCTGCTCTCTTCTTATTCACAGTTTCAATGATTCTTCAAGTTCAAAACTCATTTCAATACTATCTTAAAACATATTGTTCCTCAAACATACAAAAACAACATATCCATATTCTTTCATCTAATTCCTTCATCACCGAAACTACACTTCTCAACCTCTCATGCATATATTTCTTTAGACAGTAAACATCATTAAAAATCACTTACTTGATTTAGCAATGAGAGGAAATCAATAACACCAAGAGAATCACAATTTGCTATTCGGTGATGAAGAATAGGGAAGAAAGTTGCGGTGTTGAATGTCTCAGTACAAAACAGAAGCTACAGTCAACTCTTCCTAACCAAAACATAATGACACGTTTATTCTTTGCATGTTTTACACTTATCACCCAAACAACTCTGCCACTTGTCAATGCACAAGTAAGCCATTTGTCACTTAAATAAGACTACCACATGTCACTCTATCATTGGTCCATAATACCCCGAATTTTTAAAAAATTTCTAAATTCACCAAAAATTTCAAAATAATAACATGACTCTCCAAATAATTTTTTGGCTCAAAAATAATTTTTTGGCTCAAAAATAATTCACCAAATTTCCAAAATATCTAAAATGTACAAAAATTACCAAATCACATTTAATACACCCCAATAAATCCACAATTTCTACTTATAAATCAAATTTACCCAAAAATGCCAATTAATGCATGTACAATCATATGAATGTGAAAAATAAATGTGTATGTCACTATTAATTATGCATGATATGCATTTTCCTAATTTCTCATAATTTTCTCATAATTTTCTCACAATTCACAATTATAGCCCTAACATGGGTAACAGGATGTTACATTGCGTTAGTATGTTCTGTTCACGGCTACACAAGACTCTTAGGAAAAATGTGTAGTACGTTCTGTTTTGAATCCACCCAAACCATTCTGATGTGCTTATGTGATTATGATATGTAAACAAGTTTGATGCATTCATGTTTTGCAGTTTGAGGATTTGACTATATGATAAGAATTTGGGAAACATGTGTTTTATGAACTCAAAGAAAATTTTTCTACGACAAGTAAATAGTTGATGATTTTGGAACATAAATCGTTGATATAAATATACATATATATGTATGCATTAGTGAGATGCTATGGAAAGAAGATGGGAATTTTGACTGAACAGATGTAGTTGAAGGTGATGAGAAAAATGAGTTAAGATTTGAGAGTTTAATGAAATCATTTTGGTAGCTGAATGGTTATGCTCAGGACATTTCAAGTTTGCATAGTGCAAATTTTCAAGTCTTCTATAAAGGAAAAATTCGTCTTCTGACTTTAGGGCAAAATCTGGATTGATCTAGGATGAATTTGACAAGTTGTCTTCATGGAAGTTGTAGTTTGTCTTTCTAGCTTTCCAACGCTATAAAGTACAAAATTTTTAGATATCGAAGTCAAAAGTTATGGTCCTTATAAGTGGAGATGCTCAAGAGTATAGGACCTATCGTCTAGTGATGACGTGTCTGCTGGTGAGGATGCATTGTCTGGTGAGGATGTATTGTCTGGTGAAGAAGTATCGTCTGATGATGACGTATCGTCTAGTGATGACATTCCGTCTGGTGATGACGTGTCGTGTGGTGAGGACGTATCATCTAATGAGGATGCTTTGTCTGGTGAGGACGTATCGTCTGGTGAGGACGTATCGTCTAATGATGACGTATCGTCTGGTGACGTCATATCATCTGGTTATGATGTCATATTGTCTGGTGCACTGTTCATCTGATTCTATCTTCTGATCCCATTTCTGACCCTGTAGATGATCGAATTTGTCTTTGATGTCTTCATGAATATTGTAGATCTTCAAGTTCTCTTTTGAACCAACTAAAGAACACCTTAATTTGAGTTCTCTAGAGAAAGTTATGACCATTTTTCCAATTTGTCTAACCCTTCGTCTGGGTTCATCTAATCCTATCGTCTGGTCCCACTTTTGATCCTACAGATGATAGAATTTGTCTTCACGGTCTTTATGAAGGTTGTAGATCTTGAAGTCCCCTTTGGAACCATCTAAAGACCTACTTAATCCAATGTCTTTAGAGAAAGCTATTTCAATTGCAAGATATCTTCTGTGTATTGTTTATAACCTTCTTCTGATCATTGTTCATCTTGTATAGTCTAGTCCAATTCTGACCCTTCAAACGACAAAATCTCACTTCAGTGTCTCATGAAAGTTGTAGATATTGAAGTCTACTTTCAAACCCTCTAAGAATGACCTTGATTTGATATCCCTGGAGCAAGTTATGCCGTTTGTCCCAAACAGGTTCAATATGATGGAGGAAGGAACCTTGTTTGATTCCTTCAACCCAATCTTTGTTATCCGACCTCTAAACGAAGTGATCCTTGAGGCAATAGATTCCTTACACATTGTGCTATCTCTTCATAAAAATTGGCAGCATTCCAAATTGATTGAAAAAAGGTTTTGATTAAAGGAAAGTAAAGGAATCTGTAAGAATAGTATGAACTGGTGTTATTTTACTGAACATGCTTCGGCATTTTGAATATATCTAGATTTGTAGGGTTTCAATTGAGATTATTTCTATTGTGGAGTAAACTAGAGACGTAGGTTTACAAATTATATGAAGAGGTCGAATTCTAATTCAGCCTCTAAGATGTTCAATATCTGGATGGAAGTTGAGCATATAATATTTGCTTCAGTATAAGAATGATTCGGAAAATAGGGCCCGACACTTACGGTATCAGAGAATGAAGATGAACAATGGATGACTAATGAGGGTTAATTGGAATAAACATACATGGTAATAAGTACAGGCACACATTTGAGGACACTCCAAAAGTTGGGCTCCGAAAGTGGGGTCCAACACTTTGAATTGAAATTGTTGAAATTGTTGGAAATGAAAATTATTTATGTATGTTTTGTAATTGGTTGAATTGAAATTGTTTGAAAATGTTAGAAATGAAATTGTGAAATTTGGAAATGAAAATTTTTTATGTATGTTTTGTGATATTTCAAACTTTGAATTGAAATTGGAGAAACTTGGAAACATAAACTACCATTTCTTTCCATTTAATCAATATGTAAAATATGTTGAATTATTTAGTAATATATTTGTGTGGGCTATCATAAATATTTATAATAGATAATATGTGAAAGTAGTTATATATATGTGTCCAAAAGGAAGTTTTTTTTCCAAATTGTGAACATATTGTATGCTAAGCTCCAACCACTTATACTAAGACTTATTAATGTCCATTAAAAATTGTAGAAGCAACTTATATTTTTATGAACCAAATATAGAATGGTGGATATAATATTATGGTTTTTAAGTAAGAAAAAAACATTTCCAAAGAAGTTATGTCCTTCAAGTTGATCCTCATGTTATGAATGTATCCTTCAACTTGATCCTTATGTTATGAATAGATGTGTATGAACAATTGTATAAGATATGTCATTCATTATATGGTGATTATGTAAATCATACCCTTTAACTTGATCCTCATATTTGAAACTTTGAGTTGAAATTGTTCGAAATTGTTGGAAATGAAAATTGTTTATGTATGTTTTGTGATTGTTGAAAATAGAAATAGTTTATAAATGTTTTATGTAGGTTTGTTGAATAATTGAATTGTTAGTTTTTGACTCATGGTGAATTGTGTTCTATGAAATTGAATTGTGTATGATTTATAAGTTATATTATATAAGATAGACATGCGTATTGTATAATGAAATTATGTGTTCTTTATTTTGATATATGCATTCATTTATTTTTGCAGATAAATGGAAGAAAGTTCAAATACTCCTAATCAAACCACTTCAGAAAGATACATGATCCAGCTTGAGCTCATGCTGCATTGGTTCCTGGTATGAGGAACTATACTATTTGCTTGTTTTATAACAAGAATTTGAAAGGTGGATGAATAACCTGATTAAAGAAGCATTTAGTTGAGGTTAAAGGAGATGTGGAACCCTGTAAAAAGTAAGTCATGATGTGAAATGACTTATGAAAACTTTGCTTAAAGAATATTAGCATGAGAAAGATAGAAGGAAAAGGTTGAATTTTGAAATTAGTAGTTCGTTTTCTAGTTTTCGTGATGATTGTAGAAATGTTGAAAGTGGTACTAGTTGTGTTAGTGCTCCATCCCAGGCTAAGCAAGAAGTGAGCACCTAGACCTAATGTTAGGAAAAGAAGAAGGTAGATGACTAGTTTTTTTGCACTATGAACAACTATTGGAGCCTAACTTTCAATTCGTAGTGCAATGTAGTCAAGAGATGCGGTTCACAATGTCGATATGGCAATAGCTAGATGGTGGTATGATACAGGTTCATCATTCAATACTTCCTAGTCTTACTATTATCAGCTTATGGTGGATGCAATAGCCTCTTACGGTTAGGGATACATAGTTCCTTTGATTGACAATTTAAGAGGTAAACTTTTGAGTTGCTTAGTTTCTGAAATTAAAAGTTATATGGCTAAAAGAAGAGCGAATTGGGCTACTTTTGGGTGTTCAATCATGTGTAATAGTTGGACAAATAGGAAATAAGAGCCTATTATTATTTTTTTTGGTTTATTTTGCAAATGACTCAATATTTTGGAAGTGTATTGATGCATCTGGCCTTATTAGAATACTGATACTTTATTTGAGGTATTTGATAAAGTTGTGAATGAAGTGGCGCCAGAAAATATTGTTCAACTCATTACTGACAATGATTTTGCTTATAAAACAACAGGAAGAAGGTTACAGAATAGGTATAATTCTTTTTTTGGACTCCTTATGCTGCACTGTAACATCCCATGTTAGGGTTTAGAATATTGAGGAATTACAGTACATTATATGCCTTGCATATTGAGTATTCACTAAAATGTGCATATGTATTTTTGATACATACAAATGACTATACATGCACTCATCGACATTTTTCCAGGTAAAATGGATTTATAAATGAGATTAAATGTGAATTGTGGATTATTTGTGATAAAATTTTATTTGGATATTATTAGTAATATTTCAGAATTTTCCGAAATTTAGGAAATTTTTGAAATTTTGATATATTTTGACCTAGGAAAATTACTTGATTTTGTGATAAATGGAAGTGTGACAAATGGCTTGACATGTTGGAGACATGTGGCAGCTTGCATGAAGCACAAGTGGCTCATATGCTTAGAGCCATGTGTCAATGTGACAGTAAACCACATGATCATGTGTTTTGGTAAGGCACATTATTGTAGCTCTCTGTTCTTCTCCGAATTGTATGGTCCTTCACCGAGAGCATCATGCTCTACCTAGAACCTTCATCACCTAAACCTATGATTGACTCTCCCATCTGCGTTAACCTTTGCAAAACAAACAGTTTAGCCTAGTAATGATTTTGGTCTCTTTAATCTCCTTTTTTTCTTCTTTAGTTTACTGAAACCCTGCTCTTCACTGTTGAAGAATTTGCAGAAAAATCAAGTAAGGGATATTTCTAACTCTCTGAGTTATGTGAATGCTTCTGATGATGTGTTAGTGTTGGAAATGAATTCATGCATAGTTGGATGACATTTTATGTTGGAAATATATACATGCATAAGAAGTTTATGCAGTGTAGTCTCGGTGAATGAATTCACTGAATGACTTAGGTGAGGATTTGAGGTTGTGAGTGTATAAAGATAGCAGTAAGAGTATTTGGAATTGAATATGAGATTGCTGGGTGTTATGTAATTTGAAAAGAAAATGCAGAAAATGAAACAAATGTAGCAAGAATGAAAATACAGTAGAGAGAGAAACTTGAACATGATTTCACATGCATGCATCGGTTTTTAGCGTTTGAATATAGATATGATTTGTTTGAGTTGTGATGAGCTGAAATGGAAGTAAAAGAATTGATTTAAATGTGATATGTGTTCATTGAATAAGATTGAAGTGTAAAATCTAGGAAGTTTGAAATGACGAACTTGAAGGATTTGGATAGGATTCATTTCGGGTAAAGTTCACTATAGCCAACTTTAGGGTTCACTGTGGCGAACTTGTGAGAGTTTTGCAAGAATTCCTCTCTGAAGGAGTTTGCGTTCACCGCGGTGAACTTTTCTCAGCTTGAACATGCTTTGGTATTTTGACCATATCTTGCTCTATGGTTATCCAAATGGAGTGATTTTTGATTTGGAGAAAACTAGAGACATAGGGATACAAGTTTTTGGAAGAGAATAAATTCTAATTCCGCCTCTAAAAATTTCATAATCTGATTTGTACTTGGGATAAGAATTATGTTGAAGCTTAAGGACAATCTGACATCTTTTGAGTATAACTTTCAGTGTACAAAACCAATTTAGATGAACATGGTATCATTGGAAACATAAGACAAAGAGGGACAACTTTCTAGAAGGAAGGATTACCTAATTACCTCACCTTCCTAATGAGAATAATTAAGCAAAGTGGACCCGAAAGTTAGTGGTGAAATAAATCTAGATTGAGGGAATTTAATATGGTTTCACATGGTCGATAATGTGACAAGATTAAGATAAGAAACCCAGGAATTTGTCATGGACTTGCATCATACATATTCAGTATACATGAATGAGCATAAATGATTTCATAATCATGCACAATAGTAATTTATGTTTATGTTAATTGTTATAGAGGAACGCATAGAGCGATCACTTCCAAATATTGCCGGGACTTCGAGACAATAAGCAATAAAGGAGCTTTTGTAAGTAATTTAGACGACCAATTTTTGTAAGTAATATTTGTAAGTAATTTAGATGGTCAATTTTTGTAAGTAATTCAGTAAGAAATTTTTGATAGTTCTGTTTTGATTGTTTTGTTTGCTATTGAATTTAATCCATTGAAGGTTTTGCAAAGCTGTCAGATTGTTATATTTGAATTTTGGTATAAAACCAATGTTTGGCTAGTTATGTTAAGCATGAAATGAATTTGTTTGGTTTTAAAACTGTCAAGTCCTAGTTGTAGGTAAATAGGCATGCCTAGTTGAGTCTACAGCTGCTTCTGGACACTTCGATATTGGGACTTCGATCTCTTCTGAAAACTTCGGTGTCGGGACTCCGGTTTGGAACAAGTTGTATTAAGCTCAGTGTATTATGATGTATGTTTGCTCTGAATTGCTTTTGCTTTGAGCTGTTGAGAATGCATGATGAATGTTTCGTATGTTTTGGTTTTGTCTCGATTCTGTATGCATGTATGTTACGTTGTCTGCGTGGCATCCTGTATCCTCCCAAAGGGTATTAGGGCATCACATGCACATTGCATTGACCTAATGTTGGAGAATATAACAGATCCTAGGTATTTTCGTATTATTGATGAAACTATGCAGAAAGCTAAAAGGGTGACCAAATTCATTTATAATCGTGCATGAATGTTGAATTTAATGAGAAAGCAATTTACCAATGATATGAATTTGTGTGATCATGCTGTGACAAGATTTGTAACAAATTTCTTATCACTTCAGTCTTTTGTTTCGATGAAGAAAGAGTTAAGACAAATATTTATAAGTGATAACTGGGTTGCATCTTAACATGTTATGTCTAATGCTAGATTGGAGGTTTCCAGCATTATATTGGAAGATAGAGAATTTTGTCTCATTGTCAATTTGTTATTCGAGTTTGTGAGCTTTTGGTAAAGATGCTTCGCTTGGTTGATATTGAAGAAAAAATAATAATGAGTTACTTTTTTAAAACACCGTATCTTGCAATCATCAATAAGAGATGAGAAAGATAACTTTCTTCTCCATTGTTTGTAGCTGGGGTGTTTTTTTAATCCTACTGTATATTTCAAATGAATTTTACAAAGAAAGCTAGAGTTAGTAGAGGAATGCTATTCACTATTACCATAATTGTTGGCCATAAAATGATGCAAGATCTCTTAAACTCATAAATGAAGCTTTATAAGTTGTCTTTTAGGGATTTTGGATTGCCGATTGCTTTTTGACAAAGAGAAAAACTTTATCCAGATATTAGCTATTTTTTTCTTATTTGTTGAAAATTAATTATCACTTTATTTTGTTTATAACATTGCTTTTGTCATCTTATGACTTACAGTTTTTTGGTGGGATCAATTCGGAAGTAGTGTTATAGAATTGTAAAAGTTTCCAATTTAGATTTTATCTCAATGAGTGAATGCGATAAGCTATGAACAGAACTGAATCACATTTAAATTCATCCATTTCAAGAAAAAGAATATATTAGAGCACGTGGGATTGAATGACTTGGTCTTCGTTCATTACAATTTAAAGTTTCAATAAAGGTATGTTATTATTGATCAGGTGTTTGATGTGTGTAAGTTTTAATAAATAACCTTCGATAATCCGCAAGCGCATGATTCGTTAGCATAATACCTAAGCTGTCGATCTCACGATGAGGGATAATCTAATCCTAATATCTAAGGCTAGAAAACAATACAAAAATTCCAATTGCACGAAACTAAAAAGAGAAATTAATTCAACCAATCAAATCAAATTAAGAATCAATAACGGAAATACTATTACTAAGCAATTGCAGCACGCCCAAGAATCAATCTAAGGAAATTACCAGTTGAGAGAAAGGAAATTTTATCTATCCTTAATGCTAGCCTAATTGATTATGAATTACTGGATTGTTGGTTCTAGACAATCTTAGGGTTGATTACTCTCTCTTGAGTTATAACCATTAACCCTAATCAGGTTATGTAGGTCACAATCTCTCAATTTACCACCTATCCTTAACCTTAATTAGCTTTGAAGTTCTCTAATAAATTACCGAAAACCTACGCAAGATCTTTCTTCGCACAATTTACTGATTTGATTTACTTCTAATTCTATTAAATCACCTAACTCTTATTAGCATAATTTAATCGTTTTTCATCCGATTCACTCTTTCAGTTTATTATCAAAATATGCAATCGCAAAATTAAATCACAATAAATCCAATTAACACATAAACAATTAGATTTCATTAATTCAAAGATAAAACTCTAAAAGTGAGTTTAGAACATCGTAAACATTCATAAATCCTATCATCAAACCGTTATTCTAATTTTATACAATAATAAAACTGAAAATACGATCTGAACTGATGATGGGAGGCAGCGACGTCGGAAAACTCCTGATCTGGGAAGTACATCGAGTCAACTTCTTCTCCTTTTCTCTCATCCTTTTTCTTTTTCTCGATCTCTCGATGAATTTTCTTTAGGGTTTCTCAAAAGCGGTTGATGTAAAAGCTCCTCTTGCCTCTTTGTCTTATTCTTTAAATATCTTTTCTGTTTTGAGCAACCCTAGGTTTTTTTTAGGTTTGAAAGCTTCAAAAAATCCCTCAAAACTTGACGTTTTTGAATGTCTGTGCGTTTGCCCGACACAGGCCATGATCGTGTGCCACATCTAAGCCTTCTATTATGATCGTGGCATGTAGTTCACCATCGTGGGCCATGTCCTGGGCTTCTGTCACGATTGTGGCAAGTGGGCCACGATCGTGGGCCAACTTTGGTACTTCTGTCATGATCTTGGTCTGTTGTGCCACGATTGTGGGCTATTGTTTTGGCCTAAATGTCTTCAAAATTTCTCCATTCTTCGATGTTGATCCTGAAATACTAACAAACGCATCAAGGTACGTCAAAAACATAACATTTAAGCTCAAAGACTTGTACTAACCCATAAAACATTTAAAACATAAATACTTAACAAACTAACATAATTCTAACCTAAACACATATTAAACGATTAAATTAACAATTAAATAAATTTCAAACTAACCCATAAAACATGATGCAATTTATACTTGTCAATTATCATTATTAATTTTGATATAATTTCTTATAATTTTTAATAATTAAATTTTATTGTTTTTTAGGAGTCTTAATAACACAAGTAGTTTAACAAATCCAATTTCTATTGATAATATCGATCTTTTGACGAATTGAGTTTCTGAGGTACCAAATTTGATAGATGTGAATAACTTGGAAGATAATTTTGATTAGGAAAGCAATTTCATGTCATTTGGTGCATTGAATTTGATTGATGATGATGATGAGATTCTTCTCAATGAATTTTATACCAAATGATAGTTAGCTCAGTGTAGTTATAACAGGTATCCTCTCGTAGACGATTGAATGAAGTTTCAGGTTTTTGTTTTTATTTTTTTTAATTTTACTTATATTTGATGTATATGTTAAATTTTTTTATATATAATGTAATTGTAAATGTTTCCATTATAGGTTTCACTTCTATTTGGTTGATTCTTTATCACGAATTCTTGTCATAAATTGTAATAGTTTGAGAGTTAAGAATACTTGTTATTCTTTTTATTTGATGTAATTATTATTTATTATATGATGATATTATCATATTTTAAATATTTTGTATTGTTCTTAATTTTATATTTGTATGATGATAATTATCTTTTTTTATATTAATTACGGTTATTATTTATATGTGAAATATCTTAAAATTATTATTATTTCATATTAATTGTGATTGTTTTTTATTATTATAATTTTTGAAAATATGGTTGATGTAAACTTATAAAATATACCGTTCAATTATACCCTATAAGAATGAACTATTTTGTAATTTTTAAAAAATCCGAAACTCTTTTATAAATCTAAAAAATTATTCACAATGATATTCTGTATTGATCAATATTAATATAATATTATATTAAAACTCAATTTAGTACCAAATTCAGGATAATAACACCTTCATATCTGCATCGTCGTTTGGGAGGCTCTCGTCTCGTTGGCGTCTAAACTGAACGTACCATTTTCTTCATTCTTTCAAGATTACATGGCTTCCATTGGCCGCATCGAATCCTCAGCTTGTTCGTAGAACATATAGAAAAGGCATGTAAAAACAAAGAAATTGAATCTACAGTTTCTACGTTGAATTAATGTTTAACACTTAAATTAAGAGAGAGAAATGTTTAGGAAGTCAAGAAATCAGCAACGTTACTTTGCGAGGGCAAGAAAGATTAAGAAGCTAGGCCACTTACTTGGGCCTACAATCTGCTCACAGTGACATGGTAACTTCTAGAAAAAAAAAAAAAAGAGAGCATTTTTAGGGTCTATCATCAAGACAAGAAGTGAAATCACGAGGACGCCAAGCCAAACGTGGTTTATTATCCTAAATTTTTGAAGAGCAATTGAATATTAATTACAAGTTGGTTTCTTTAAAATGAAGGAAAGTATTATTCTTCACACCATAATCCCCTTCTCAGACTGTCAGACTCGCACCCAGTCCTAATGGCTCTGTCTATGAGGCAGAGGCGACCGCCGGCGTCCGATCTGCCCTCGTCCTCGGGCGACCCGTATACCAAGATCGACAAGCCGGAAAGATCAGACGGCAATGAAGATAAGGGACTAGGATGGTTCCTGCCATTGTTTGCTCTAGGAATGTTACGGTACATGAGCGCCACTTCAAACATTGTTCACGACTGCGACGAGGTTTTTAACTATTGGGAGCCCCTCCATTATCTCCTCTACAACTCTGGTTTCCAAACTTGGGAATACGGGTAACTATTGGAAAGTTGTTCTTTTTGAACTGTGGTGGATTTTCTTGTGCTTGTTTGATAATCTAGGTTCTTTGATTTCTTTCTCTTTTTCGCCATATCGTCATTCTAAATGAGTTCAATTGTTTGCAGTCTAACACAGTTTCTTTTATGATTATCGGTTTGGAGTCGCTCTCACTTTAGTATATTGAGTATTGGAATTTGCTCTAAATACTGTGAAGATTTATTCTTCTAGTGATGTCCAAGTCACAAGGATAAAATTTCGATTCTTTTCCAGGACAGAACCCTTCATATGAGAAAGTTGCTAAATTCAGCGCAAGTAAAGGATGCTCTCGATTCTTGTTCTTGCACAAATCTTTTATGAATAATTGATATTAGCAGATAAAACAGAGGAATTGAAAAAAAAAAAAAAAAAGGAAAGCTGCTTGTTCGCAGATTTTGTGAATTGTAATACGGTCACCGTCCATCAAAATTGAGACAGATATCCTTGATTAGATTAAGTGTCACTGTGGACTTCTTTGTCTACTGAATCCTGATCACTCTTCTGTTGGGCTTGCTAATTCTGTGTAGTACTGTTCAACTGAAGCCATTTTACTATCAAGAGTTCGTAGATCTCTGTTTTGTGTTCTTTATAACTGTAATTTACATGCTGCTTGCAGTGCTCAATTTGCACTTCGGTCCTACTTGTACATTAATTTCCATGAGTTAGTAGGCGTGCCAGCTTCATGGTTGTTTGGCGAGGAAAAGGTACTGCTTTATCATAGCATTGAAATACTCCTTTGGGTTTACTCCTTCATGCTCTTTCTTTTAGTGTGTTAACCAGACTGAATATTTGGTCTTATCCATGCTGTCCTTTTTCTTTTACATTTCAGGTGAGGGTGTTTTATGCTGTACGACTCTTCCTTTCTCTCATTTCTGTTATTGCAGATGCCACTTTGGTAGTAGCTCTTTCCAGGAAGTATGGTAAACGTCTTGCTTCATATGCCTTGGCCATGCTATGTCTAACCAGTGGTTGCTTCTTTGCTAGCACAAGTGAGTAGACATTTTTATATTTTACAAGTGAGTAGACATTTTTATATTTTATTCTCTATTGCTTTCCTAAATGTGATTATTTTTCTTCTAAATCTTTTTGATTCTTCAATAAGTAATTTCACACTGTTGCAGTTATGTCCTCATTATGTAGTCATAAAAATTAGTTTGGTATGAGACTGCTTACTATCAGATGTGTTAAATTCTCACATTGATTAGGAATAAGAATTAAAATATTTATATGCAAGAATGATCGTGTAACCCAATGCTCTTTGAAGATATGAGTTTTCTTGCGTATGAACTATTCCTCTTCCTCCAAATTAGAGATTAATATGAAAAAAATTAATATGGTATCAAAGCCAACCAAGTCCTTCGATGGGCTTTCCCACATATGTCCAATCACGTGGACACCCCTAGTCTTGCAAATTTCACGTGCTTGATATCTGTTCTTGGATGTGAAGGGGTGTATTAAATATGTTAAATTCTCACATCGACTAGATAAGAATTAAGAATGGTTTATATACACTAATGATCCCAAAACTAAATGCCGTAAGGTTTTGAGTGAAGATACGAGTCTTCTTGTATACGAATCATTTCTCTCCCTGTAGATTGGATATTGTTATGAAAACCTTGACACTTACTACGTTCTTTTTCATGTTTTTATCCACTTCAATGTCATTTTGATTGCTTTCTTATCCTTGCTAGGTTTTTTGCCTAGTTCGTTCTCGATGTATGCCATGAGTCTCAGTTCAGGATTGTTTCTTCTTGAGAAACATGCGATGGCTGTTATGATTGCTTCGGTTGGGGTAATCCTTGGTTGGCCGTTCTCACTCTTGGCTTTCCTACCAATTACTTTCTACTCTTTGGTCAGAAATTTTAAACAAACATTAGTAGCTGGGACAATCACCTCACTTTTTATTCTTGTAAGTCATTTGTTGATTTTGTGGATAGCATATGAATTTCCCATTAGACAATTGCATGTGATGCGTATGTCAGGGACTATAAGTGAAGAGATAACAATATTTTATTAAGTTGTTTGTGCTTTTGTTCGCTATGATTCATGTGGTTTAATTCTTTCCAGGTCCTTTCGGTACTTGTTGACTACTACTACTATAGAAGATGGACATCTTCTGTTTTGAATCTTTTGCTATATAATGTCGTGGGAGGTGGTGAGAGCCACTTGTATGGAATTGAAGGATCATTTTTTTATCTGAGAAATGGATTTAACAATTTCAACTTCTGCTTTGTTCTTGCATTACTATTTGTGGCAATTTTGCCAATTGTGAGAAGGAAGTATGCTCCAAACCTGCTAATTGTTGTGTCGCCTCTGTATATATGGCTGGGATTCATGTCTTTGCAACCACACAAAGAAGAAAGGTTTGCTTGATTTCCTATTGAAAGGCCTATTATGTCATTTCTTCCATTGTCCTCTTTAACGTTTAACAGTTCTATATCTGTATGAATTGATAATATGATCTTGAAGCTTGAACACTATTACTCCCAGATTCTTGCCCTCCATTATATTGTGTTTCGATTTAATGTTTCTGCTTTTCAATGCATACTGTGTCAAAGTTATTATGTATTTTATGAACCTCCAACTCCAGCTTCGTACCTTTAAAAATAAGTTTGAGAGTTGGAGATTAAATTACACACAGACATGTACACAAGACTTCTACAATTACAATCTTCCTCAATGATACTTAACTCATCTGGAATAGTGAATCGCTTGTTATTAACGTGGTAACAACAATTTTGATGTATGACTATCTAACGCTGAATGCTGAATATGTCCTTTTCCATGTTTTTGATGATATTGAAATTGTTGATACTAGTGATTCTTGGTCTGAAATTGCTATTAGGAGCTAATTTTTCTCAGTATGTAGCCTCTCTTTCTTTCTCAAGCCATTTCTAATGTATTGAATAAACCTGATCCCTTGTTTCTTGTATTGTAGAGGAAGTTTGGATCAAAGCATATGATGTTTTATAAGTTTTCAACTCTTTTTGCAGATTCCTTTATCCAATATATCCTCTTGTTTGTGTTGCTGCTTCAGCGGTCATTGAGAGTTTCCCAGATCTCTTCCGAGACAGATATAATCCCTCTGGCCAATCTCTCATGGTTATGGTAGGCTTTTCTTCTGGGTTCTTTTCTATCTTTTCCTGTGATGTAGGATGGACAGAATACAAGCCAACTAGTTGGTAAATAGTTGGCATGTATTCTGTTGTAATTAAATTCATTATATAAGTTATGAATACTGTTGAAGGCTTTTTAACTGTGCTGAATTGAGGATTTTAGGTAGATTTTTAAAAATAAGGAATTGAAATAAAGTATAGAGCTAGAAATCACTTGTAGGTTTGTACCAAGGACTAGGAATCACACCTCGGATTTGAAACAAACAACACTATTGCAATCACACCAATAAGTTTCTAGAAATCACATCTAGATTTTAGGATTCACTCTAAGAAAGTTTCAGTCTTCGTAAAAAGTCTATTCTTATTCCTTCAACGTTAAAAACTTAACAAATATACAGAAAATGTCTTGAAACCATAATCCTAATGGAATAGGAAAACCCACAAAACTTCCAAATAAAAAATGACCCTATTTAATCATGATTTCTATATTCCTTTCTAGTCTTAAAAATTACTAAGGACAAATGAAATAGAAATAATTTCATTTTCTAACAAGGAAAATCAAACTTTCCTTTTTGGCATCGGCCTGTTTCATGAGCTTGTTATTTTTGTCCTTTTCTTATGCAGATAGCCAAGTTTGTTAGGCCGTTGGCTCTTAGCCTCATATTAGGTGCATCTCATGCTCGTACATTTTCACTGATTAATGGTTATTCAGCTCCAATGGAAGTTTACAAGATTTTGGAGCATCATGATGATGTAGAAACAGGTATGAAGACTATAGCATTGCTTCTAGTGTTCAAACTAGCTTAAAAACTGTTGTGTTCTGTTTAGGTCTGCCCTATCGTTCATCAGTGCATGGTTATATATGACATAACTCTCCATATGAGAACACATCTTTGATTCCAAATATGGTGTCATGAAGAAGCCATAGGGTGACTCAGTGAAAGGCATATTCTTTTTTGAGAAGAGTTCTACATAACTTTGGTTTTTATGCCTTCTCACATTACAATAGCTGCACTTCATTTTTATACGCCAACTTGAGATTAGAGAATAAAGTTATAATTAGCATATGAAAGTAGGAAGTGGCATTTGAAGGAATACTTAAGACGTGTGGAAGTAGAGAATAAAGGCAATTAATAGCAGATTAGGGGAGAAAATAGTAGTTGAACGACTGCTGAAGACTAGGGGTAGAGATAGTGACAAAATTGGATGTTTAACTTATAACTTTATAGTACTCAGTTAGCCTTTAACATCAAGACAAAATACTAAGATACCAAAGTATCACAACATGTTGCTATTGACAGTTGGAACATTTCTGTTGGTCACATCTCTCTTATCATGTGAAGGAATATAAAGGAAATTTATTTTCAGGACTGTTAAGGGTGCATAACCAAAATCTACATACTCTTGGAGATGATCTTTTTCAACCTAGCTTCATTGAGCTATTTCCACCCCATGGACTTATGGTATCCTTTTGTGGTGAATTAAGGACATATTACAAACTAAGCATTTCATCCTTGGTTTTCTTGTAAGTTTTTGTTAGTAAGCTTGGTTTTTTCTTATTCTGCTGTTCTTCAAGAGCTTAATAACTATGACACAGATGTGTTGAATAGATCTGGACTGGAAAAGGAAAGGAGTATGGAAGTGAGAACTGTACCAAAATGAAGTGGAGAGGATTATCTGGGTCTCATAATATACTCTTCTTTTTTGTCGTAATTTTTATTAGATTTGCAAGTAATCCTATTCTTATTGTATGTTGAATTAGTTTTACTTTCTATAACATTAATTATTCTAGGATATTTGGTTGCTGTTTGCTTATTTGATTGTAGAGATATCTTGAATTAGATCTGGACCGGAAAAGAAAAAAAAATGAGTATGGAAGTGAGAACATTACCAAAATGAAGTGCAGAGATTATCAGGGTCTCATAATAAACTATTCTCTTTGTCATGATTTTCATTAGATTTGCAAGTATTCCTGTTCTTGTTGTACCATGAATTAGTTTTACTTTCTATAACCCTGTAATTATATTTGGTTGCTGTTTGCTCCTTTGATTGCGGACATGTGTTGAATAGATCTGGACTGGAAAAGGAAAAAAAGAGTATGGAACTGAGAACAGTGCCAAAATGAAGTGCAGAGGATTATCAGGGTCTCATAATATACTCCGCTTTTTGTCATGATTTTGATTAGATTTGCAAGCAGTTCTGTTCTTGTTGTACCATAAATTTCTGTTCTTGTTGTACCATAAATTAGTTTTACTTTCTATAACCCTGTAATTGTTCTAGGATATTTTGTTGCTGTTTGCTCCTTTGATTATACTGCAATATTTCTTTAAGTGATGAATTTGTGCTAGCGATACCGAGTACTTCAGAAGGAAACTGTTCTAATTCCATTCTCATGTATTTCAGGTTCTGTTCTTTGTGTTGGAAGTGAATGGCATCGTTTCCCTTCGTCATTTTTCATTCCTAATTATGTTAGTGAAGTTCGTTGGATTGATGATGGGTTCCGAGGTCTTCTCCCATTCCCATTCAATTCTACACTTGGTGGGACTGCCGCAGCTCCTTCATATTTTAACAATAAGAACAAGGCATCAGAGGAGCAATATGTAATTTATTTTCCCTTGTGCTATCTTTTCAGCTTTCTACTATCATTTACAGTATGAATGACAAACATTCACGTTACAGCTCCATAATCTTGAAGCATGTACCTTCCTTGTGGAGCTTCAGCTTAATCGACCTTTCCCTTCTCGAGGAAGTGACTTGTCAATTTGGGAGGTATCTCTCTTTCTCGCTATTGCTATCTCTTTCTTTGTCATTGTCATTCTTCTAAATTGATCATGACAATGCATATTGCAGCCCATAGCAGCATTGCCTTTCCTTGACAGGGAACTCTCACCTCCCATTTACCGGTCATTTTTCATCCCCTTCAAATGGCACGAGAAGAATGTATTTGGCATGTACAAGTTGCTTAAAAGAATACCAAAATGACAGGAAAATGTTGCTGAATGCCGGCTGCTTGATTTAATATGCTAACGAGTGTTAATTGCTTCATGCTGACGGTGTAAAACTCGCAACTGATTATCAGACCATGATCTCTACGTATTTTGGACTTTTTATACCTTAGCAATTCTACTAGGTTTTAGTTGATTCAGTGCTGATTTTCAGTACATTTTGATTGCTACAGCTGGAAGTACTTTAGTCTATGAGTTTTTTATGTAAAACTTGTTCTTTTGCGTTAACAAAAGCTTTCATCACTATAATTCCTAAAAGAAAGTGGCTTTCAACTATAGAAGGTTGTTTGATCTCATAAGCAGAGAATAAGTATGAGAGTACCTTTGTAGAGCACGTGGATATGCATGATTACCTGTCTGGATCACAAAAAAAAAAGAAGCTAATGGGCTGATTGGTGTTACTTTTATATTTCTGGTGTAAATTTTATTTTTAGTTTTTTATTTTTATGTTTATGTTTTTTTAAATAAAAATCTGTTTATTTAAAATTTGTAATATAAAAATTAAAATTAAAATTTATTTAGTTGAGATTAGTAATAAAAAAATATGTTTGATTTTATCATCAAGTTTTTTATTTTTTTTGGTAAATCATAAAATTTTATACAAATAATAAGAGGTTATTTGAGATTCCTACTTATGAATCTCTAGACTATTAAAAGGAGAACCAAAAAGAACCTTTGCATATCTTCCATCTTAAATCTTAACATCAGACAAACACCAAATATTATACAAACTTTTTACCAAAAACCTTTTAACATTTGCCAATCTAAGTAGAAAGACAAGTAGATCAACAATATTGTAGCTGCAATTCAATCAGATAATTTAACAAACCTATTTTGCAATCTACATAGTCTGACGAGGGTGGTGAACTTCGAATTCCCTTAAACATTACTAACCTGTTGTCTCTCTCATATCTTCATTTATAGGAGCTTTAGAAGTGTTTTTCCTGCCATCCATAGTTATAGTTCTTTGATGTGCTTCCAGGATTTGTTCTTGTCCAGTGCTCACCATGTAATATTTACTTGCTGTTTTTGAACAATGAGCTACCTGAAGTTGATTCCACTCTACTGTACCGAAGAGAGTTTGAATTCTTTCTTTTGATCTTGTCTGAAAACAATATTGATGAATAGTGTCGTTCCCCCTTGCTCCTAAGTTCCCTTGTTAACTCAGGTGACTTCTTTGCTGTAGCTTGGCCTGATCCTTCTTGTTTTGGTTCTTTATTATGGATTCTGAAATGATGTTCCTTATTGACAATCGTCATTCATGGAAGAGGAGACTTGGATTCCCCTTGTAATTTCGGTAGCCTGGATCCATAATCAAATTTTGATGGAGTGTATGGTTTGCCCTTCATCTACAGGTGAGCATGGTATAGGCTTCCCTAATTGACTTGATCCTACACTTGGCTGCATCACTTATAAACAAATCATTAGAAATAAAATGATACACAGACACTTTTAACTTGTCTCAATGTTTGAAATGAGATGCTCCATAACTTGAAAGATCACTCGCATGGAGAGATTCCCTTCATCCAAGGCTTCATCTTTAAGGGTGCGCATGTTTCTTTCAATCCACAGGTTATAAACATTAACAAAAAGAATAGTGAGGAAGGTATTTATGTCACAAGTTTTGGAGGTAATTGGCTAGGTGAACCATAATAAAATGGATTGAAGATTTGTAAGATGAGGTAAGTGGATTTGGAAGTGGCTGAGGCTTTTGAACCAAATAGTTTTAAAAAAGGGGATACAAAGAATAAGTGTTCAATAGTCTCCAAGTCGGCTACACACAAGGAACATTGATTAAGAGTATGAAAATAAAGTAATTTGTCCTTTGTTTACAATTTATTTAGGCGGGCTAACCATAAAATGAAAGAGCACCTCGGGCTACTCTTTTTATGCCATACAATTTTATACCAAGGGACTGTTTGAAGTGGAGGTCTCAAAGAAGATATATGCAGAAGCATTTGTATACAGCTTTGTAAAACTAGCTAACCATTCTAAATTATCCGCTCTTGAATCATTAGGGGGTATGGTAGAGGTTCAAGATTACTAAAAGTTCTAACTGTTAACTCCTGCCAACACCATCTATTGTTTCTTATTACTTCAGACACTCTAGCATTCATAGGAAGTCCAGACCCATTGATCAACCTAGGAGTAGAATGAGCCATTAAGATGCCTCTAGGATTCCAAGGATCCTGTCATAAGAAAGTAGAAATTCCATTTCCAATTCTAAATCTGAATTGATTCCCAATTTGATCCCTCACATACAAAATTTTTCTCCAACTCCACGAACAACTGTTATTAGGAGAGGTATTCCAGAAGTTTTTCCGTTTGAGTATAATAGTATGAACCCATCTTACCCACAAAGCTTCCTTATCATGAAACAGAAACCAAATTCGTTTCCTTAGTAACACAGTATTCCCTGTAGACAAGTGTTTAATACCTAGACCTCCCTCTTTTTTTGGTCTACAAATATCATTCCATTTTACCTTAGGCTAGGCTTTTGAATCCACCTTTCTGGACCATAAAAAATTCCTAATTTTTTTCTCTATTTCCTTAATAATGGAGGTGGGGAGGATGAAATGGCTATACCAATAGACTTGAACTGAGGAAAGGACCGATATAACTAATTGCACTCGACCAACATAGGAAAGAAATTTGTGGGTCCATTTGTTGATTATGGAATCAATTTTTTCCAGTAAGGGTAAGCAATCCCTCCTAGACAACCTACCTGTCAGAAGAGGAACTCCCATGTAACAAATGAGAAGTTGACCTTTTTTAAGACCAGACAAATTTTCTATTTGTTGAGACATTTGCTCCATCTCTAGAGACATAAAGAAATGACTTTTAGAGAGGTTCATTACCATACCAGAAAAGTTGGAAAAGGATCTTAAGCAATCAAGTAAAGTATGGATCGAGGCCAAATCACCATGGTAAAACAATAGGAGGTCATCAGCAAATAGAAGATGGGTAAGTTTGAGGGCTTTACATCTCCAGTGATATGCAAAAGAACTACAGGCACCTATGCAAGCATTAAGGCTCCTAGAGAAAGCCTCCATATAGAGAATAAAAAGTAAAGGGGATAAAGGATCCCCTTGTCTTAGACCTGATTTCCCTGGGAAGAATTTAGAGGGGGACCCATTGATTAAGATTGCATAGGCAGGGGAGGTAATACATTCTCTTATCCAACCAATGAAC
>JANIJH010000005.1:49400955-49423913 GCA_024520975.1 Erythroxylum areolatum
TTTATATTATTATAATAATATAATAATAAAATTAAAATCATTACAAATATGTAATAACAAAATTATTATTATTATTATTAAAGAATATAATAATAAATGAAATATATATATAAATACTAAGCAAAAAATTTCATAATAATAAGAAGTAAGTATGTTGAATATTAGAAGTTGGTGACTTGGTTCTACGGTTTTTGGAATTGAATCAGAATAAGAAAGGTGGCTTTTCAAAAACAACTCTCAAGTGCTGAAAGGTGGCTGAAGCTGAGATGAAAAACGGCGCCTCCCCTCTACACGCGTGCTTTCAAATTATCTTGGCAAAAACGGCATCGTTATTTTACTGGACAGAGTAAGACAGATTAAAGGTGGACAGGTGATCTGCTCTCGAAATGAATGTGTGTGTGTGCCAAAAATTGTCTCCTTTCCTGTAGCCCACATTCTCTTCTAATTGTAGCATCATTTAGGTTTATCTATTTAAGCATGCAGCCGACTGTCACCGAATATGCCTGGGAGCTGGGTGGTTTATCTATATAGAGTTGTAATCCCCACAAGTTGTACTTTCACTAGCTATCAATGCAAAAAAATAAATAAAAAGGATAAAAAAATAATGATATGATTTTAATTGTAGTTACAACTCAAACTCCCATCACTAATTTCTTTTGATCAAATCTATTTCTTATTTTACTAATTACTTACTTTATGTACAAAATTTATATATTTTCATGTATAAATTGTTTATAGTACTTAGATTATTGTTTTTTTCTAGTTAGATATTAGGTGGGATTCTTCCTGTTCACCGCCCTCTGGTCCCTTATCTCAGATCTTAGCTAGCATTCCACTTCTCTTATTGAGATGGATTCATTTCCAAATTCCATCAATACCTACTCTTCTTAGGGTCACTCTAATGGATTAAGCTTCACCTTCAAACTCTTTAGATCAGCACTTTTTCGGTTCTTCTCCCCCCCGACAGCACCAAGGCATTAACTCCCTCACAAGAAGACTCTGGTAGCTCCTAGGAGGAAGCCCTAGTCATAGGTGGTAGGTGACAGCTATCTAAGCTCCAAACTCACATGAAGTGATAAAAAGAGTCATTCCCGTAACTATTGAGGCGTTATAAATTGGTGCTTCAAGGTGGATTAGCACATTTGTTGGTTAGTTTATGGAAAAAGGCCCCCCTTTTTCCCTATTGTGGAATCTTAAGCAAAAAGTAAGTGGAATGATTTTGGGTCTAGAGAAGGTCCTATAAATTAACTAGGAAAACTTCTTGTTCTTCCTCACTTAGTCCTTAAGCAAAGTCCACTGTATTGCGATGGAAAACCAATCATTTTGCAATCATAGAAGTCGAGCATATATCTAGACATGAATAAGCTTAAAATAGCCCTTATTCGGGTTCATTTCCATAATATATCGTGTTCTAGCCAGCTCTACTGGAAAGTCACTATTTATCCGATCTTTACAAGGAAGTTCGCACAATGGCTGCCTTCGCAAAGAACATGCTAAAGTGAGTAACGCCACTATCTAGCTAAAAGTTCTTGAATATTTTGAATAATGACAAGGTAAGGATAATAAGGTTGTGACAAGTCTGAAAAAGTAGTTATCACAACTAAACAACCAGTCTCTGTGATCACATTGTGGTACCCTAAGTCCCACGCGAGCTCAAGATCATGTTTGAGATCCGCATAAAAATTACCTGACATGACACTCTCAAGTTAGAAAGACCAAATGCTTTTAAGGGTATCTTCTTAATAAATGTTTATAACTAGGATGTAATAATCAACTTATTCACCCCAAAGGGTATGTAATTCTTCTTAAAGTAAAAGTTTCAATAAACTATACTATAATCCCTTGCATATATAGGATTAGAATTAAACTAGAAAGCATTGAAGAAACTGATTATCAATATTGATCTCATCTATATATGTTTTTGTTATTTAGCATGCCTATAACTATACCTATACCTACGCTCCTATGGAAATAAAATTCAAGATAAGATCACCACACAACAATAAGTAATGTGGTTTGAAGCTCATGGCCTAACATGAGGATTTCAATTGTTAATTGGATAAATATCTTGTTAGTAATTTTATTAATTGTAAATAATGATTAAAAATTGAATTAATTCAATTAGTATAAATATAAAAATTTTGAACTCACTGAAATTTTTAATTTGGTTTATTTTTACGACATTTGTTAGATTAAATATCTTTTTTAATTAAAATTTAGTTTTTACAGGATAATATTATTATTCTTCTTCTTTAAACATAATTTAAATTTTGTTATTTTATATCAAATTTACGAGCGATTCAATAATGGTTAAAATTTTAAACCTTTAATTTTTTGTTTTATTGATTTAATTTTCAAAATATTAATAATAAATAATACCGACTAAATTAAGTAATTAATAAGAATTTAATGTTATCGTTTGAATAAAGGTCAATTAATTACAAGCCATATTTGAGATTCTGCGTCAATCAAAATTTCTACTTCAACGCCCTCAGTAAATCAGACGTGCTTAAAATAGAAATGCGTACCATTATGGTACGGAGAGACCGATCCCCGTCTTTGGAATTGCGTGGCATCACAACACTAATCAGTTGAGTGAGAGGAGAGGAGAGGAGAGGAGGAGGGGTGGTGTTGGGAGCAGTGGCTTACCTGGCATGATTTGGAATGCCTGGTCATCATTCCTCTCCTCTCATCTTCTCTCTCTCTCCCACCACCGCCAGATGCTCTCCTCTTTGTTGTCGCCATCTTCTTGACGTACCAAGTTCAACATTTATGGGACCGAATCGTTACTCAACGCCGTTAGTTGTCGTCGTGAATCGCTTAGCTGGATGCCACTGCCACTGCCACTCTCTGAATTCTTCTGGACGGACCCAGCTGGCTCTCCATTCCCTATTGCACGTGGCCAGCTATTTCTGTCTGTTATTTACTACATCTTCACACTTCCTCTTTATTTACCTTATTGCCAGAATCCCATCATAAAGCTTCCCTTCCCTTCGTCGTCATAAGCTAAATATTACTTTGATTGGAGTGGAGCAACAGTTGGCTTCTTTAAGGCCGTAGCTTGCGTGAGAGAGCCAAAGATGTGGTAATAGAAAGCACAGGAATCTAGGATAAAAATAGGGCAAGTCATTATACCCTGCGGCCGCGCACACCATCACGCTTCCAGTCGTCCCACTGTGTACTGATCTACTTCTGTGAGCTTGCCAACACACCTGGGAGATGGGGCCCGCCTTCCAGCTGTTAACGGCCACGTGGAATCCAACATGCTCTTTTAATCTTTAGGGACGAGTTATACAATTTTGAAGGAGTGCACAAAGGCAGAGTTTAACGCACGAGAGGGGCACAGTCTAACGTGAGCCGGGGTAACAAGAGGCTCATGCTTTTTAACAGGCTCACGCCCTTTATGGCGCGTTTGCGTGGGGGAAGATTCTTTTGTTTAATATTATAGTGTTTTATTCTATTTTATAAATCACAGTTATTTATTTATGTGAGCCTTATATTTATTTATGTAGAATCTACGCGAGACCTACATAAATAAATGATTGAGATTCATAAAATAAAATAATACACCATAAAATTAAACAGAAGATCCAGACTCGTTAATGTGTTGGCTTTTATGTAGGGATATCTTCACCTAGTGATTTAGTTACGGTTACAGATCAACCATAAGGATGTAATTATTCATTTTTATATACAAGATGAATTGGAAATCTGTAGGTACGATAACCACATTAATTTACTAATGTATCACGTTACATACATGGACAATAGAGGTAAATTTGGTGGAAAGCTTCTACAGAAACTCATCAACTATTTACATTTTTGACCCTCTAAAAGCTAGACATCAAGTATTCCGTATTATTTACAACTGTCCGAGTTATGATTTCAATGGGACATTCATAAACTAATACGCATATAAAAAATATAATATATGAATAAAAATATTAAATGTATACATAAACTATTATTAGTTGCTAATTTTTAACATGTTTCATACGTAACCAATTTATATATATTCTTATTTATACATGTATGATTGGTTGGATAGACTAGCAAGGTTGAATTTGAACTAAGAGTCATATAAAACAAGTAGATTACAAAGAAAGCTCACGCAAATTCAGGGAGGAAAAAAAAAAAGGGTTCTAAAGTGGACAGAGCACCGTGGGTTAGTAAATACAGAGAGGGTAGTGAGAGTGAGGCTGAGAGAGAAAGAAATGAAATGCCACGAGAAAAAACGATTATTAGTAAATAATGTAAAGATCCAGAGAAGAGGGAGGGGAGCGAACAATATGAGAGAGCTGAAACTCAAACCTGTCTCGTGAAGCCGAAGCCCAAACAAGTCCAACAAAAAAAAAAAAAAAAAAAAGACCTCTCTCTCTTTCTCTCTTCTCCGCTGCTGTGAAACAACACACACGTTCACATTCATTGTTTGCTTCCCTCACGAGATCCCCATCTCTTTCTCTGTCATGTCTTCTTCATACACATATCTCTGTATATATTCTTCTTCTTCTTCTTTCACTCACTTCTTTCCCGTCTTGCCTTCCACTCTCAACTCCATCTTCTCGCGCTACTGTTACTAACTAAACAACTCTCTTTATGATAACTCCTATATTAAAAAAAAAAAAATTTTTCCTTTTGAGTTTATTTAGAGACTACTACTACTACCAACTCATTTTCTAAAGCTTTCTTTTTAATTCACAATAAGAGAGAGAGAAAGAGGGAGGTAGAAAACTCGATATTGTTTGGTTAGGGAGCAAATGTCACATTCGGGGAAGCCTATTGACCACCACAACCATCATCATCACCTGGGTCTCGATCAACTTCGCGACTCGTTAGCTTACCTTGAAGCCAACAAGCCCGATTTCCGGGAACTCGATTTGGGCTCCCCTGTTTCTCCTCTCCGAACACGGGGATCCGCCGCCACAACAACTACTAGCTCCAGTTCTAGCTCCTCTGGATCTGTATCGGGTACCCGAATCAATAGCCACGTAAACACTCCTCTCAAGTCCAACAACAACCACTCTGGTGAGCTCTCCAACTCCACAGAAACCAGCCCCACCATCTTCAAGCACTCCAAGACACCTCACCACAGATCCGACCCGTTACAATACTCCGGTAGCTGCAACCATTCCAACCAAAGCTCAGTCAACTCTCCGGCAACTGTCAATGTGCTTCCCACCGGAAATATATGCCCCTCCGGAAAGATCTTAAAGACCGGCTTGGGAATGACTCACCGGAGCTCGAAGACCGATGTGTTGGGATCGGGAACTGGGAATTACGGCCACGGGAGCATAATGCGGGGCGGCGGAGCTGCCAAATGTGGAACTCTTGATTGCGGCGCTTCGTTAGTGGTCACTGGGAGCAATAACGTACGAGGAGGAAACATTACCAGAGGATGCCGGGGGTCGACTGTGGATCCGGAGGAGTTGAAAAGAGCTGGGAATGAGATGTACAAGAAAGGGAAATTTGGGGAGGCGTTGGGACTTTATGATAGGGCTATTGCTATAGCACCAAATAATGCGGCCTATCGAAGTAATCGTGCGGCGGCGCTGATGAGTTTGGGGAAAGTTGTGGAGGCTGTGAGAGAGTGTGAGGAGGCAGTGAGGTTGGATCCTAATTATTGGAGAGCTCATCATCGGCTGGGTTCTTTGCTTATTAGGTGAGTTTTTGATGGGATTTTAATTATTTACTTTTGTGTTCTAATTTCGGTTTATACGGCATGGACGACAATGGGATTTATGATTTGTTCGTAGTGATGGGTTCTAGGTGAGTAATTGGAATGTTTGTCTATTGTCCAGGAGTTTTTACTTTTTTAAGGATTGTTTTCGTTTTTGCTTTTCCCTTGTTTGGATTTAAAGAAGTCTAGATGATGTTTCGTTCATCTATAAGTAGCTGTGCTCTTTGCAGAATTCTTTCGCTTTCCCTGCTTAGTTTTGTTCTTCTGTGCATCACTTGGGTTGTGATTCTGTCAGCGGTAGATAGATGTGTAAGGCATTCATGTTCATGATTTATGGTGAAATTTGTGTTCTTAAGTTCCTGAAATTTCGGGTGGTTGCTTGCAAGATATGCAAGCTGAATGTTTCTTATATGCATCATGTTGACACTTGCTGTCTTCTTTTTCCTTGACACTGTTACTTGTATTTTTAATCTTGCTATTGGAATGTCTCTGTATTGTGATTTTGTTACTTCTGGTTCTGTTTTTCTAGTTCTGATGTAGAGACTGTTGTTCCATTCATTTTTCTCGATGTTTCTTCTCTGATGCCTATTTGCAGTTGGGTTCTTTGTGATTGCCAGTTCATGCCATTACAATGTTTTTTTGTGGTATTGGCATTTAGTTTGCCTTCAATATGTTTTCGTATTTGACTTTTTGCCAATTCGTGTACAATCTTTTAGAACCATTGTCCCTTTTGTTGAGCTTGTGTAATGCCTTGTACAATTGCTGGTTCTATTAGGACTTCACAGCATGTTTTATGTCGATATTTTCAGTCTTGAGCTGGTTAATTCGCTTAGGTTCTTTGATTTTTGTCTTTACTAGTTTCAATTATTTTAGGTGAGTTCAAATTCGATTTGTTTCTCCAAATTTGATGCAATTGATATCAGGATACACACATTTGACTTAGTTTTGTTCCAGGCTTGGACATGTTAAGAATGCAAGGAGGCATCTGTGCTTTCCAGGGCAGCATCCAGATCATAATGAGTTGCAGAAATTACAACTGGTAGAGACATATCTGGCCAAATGTTCTGATGCTCGGAAAGTGAATGACTGGACAAGTGTATTAAGAGAAGCCGACGCTACTATTTCCTCTGGAGCTGACTATTGCCCTCAGGTAAATATATATGATTTTAGAAGTGATAACTTGGTTGTATGAAGGAAATTGTTGTGCCCTTTTTACTTGAAAGTTGCGATTTAAGTTGCAGAGCAGCTTCTCTGTCTCTACAAATGCAAGGCTGGATAGTGGAACCCTTTCTCATCTTCTGTTGCGATTTCGTTATCTTCTGCATATCTCATTTCTACTTTGGTCGCTGAGGGCTAAATATGTTCTTACGGAATTTACAGCTCGTTATGTGTAGAGCGGAAGCCCTTTTGAAGCTTCATAAACTTGAAGATGCCGAGTCTTGCCTATCAGATATTCCAATGTTAGAACCATATACAAATGCCTGCACTGAGACAACATTTTTTGGTATGCTTTCTGAAGCTTATCCTTTCGTTGTCCAAGCTCAGATTGAGATGGCTCGAGGAAGGTGAATTAAGATTTAATACATTAAATCATTTCTTTTTGCATACAGAAGGTTTTGGGGAGTTGAGAATGAATGGATTGCTATCTTGCAGATTTGAAAATGCAGTGATTGCTGCTGAGAAAGCTGGACAAATCAATCCAAGAAATGTTGAAGTAACTTTGATGCTTAATAATGTCAGATTGGTGGCAAGAGCTCGTTCTCGTGGGAATGATCTCTTCAAATCTGAAAGGTTTACAGAAGCCTGCTCAGCATACGGGGAAGGCCTTAGGCTTGATCGTTCAAACTCTGTTCTCTATTGCAACAGGGCAGCATGTTGGTTTAAACTTGGACTGTGGGAGAGATCTCTGGATGACTGCAACCAAGCATTGCTTATCCAACCTAATTACGTAAAAGCCCTTCTTCGAAGAGCTGCCTCAAATAGTAAGGTGATGAACCTTATAGACACTCCACCCCTCGTAGTTGGAATCCATAATTTTGTGCACTGAGTCATGTACATTACATGTTACAGCTTGAGAGATGGGTGGATGCAGTGAGAGATTATGAAGCTTTGAGGAAGGAACTTCCAGATGACAATGATGTTGCTGAATCTCTTTTTCACGCTCATGTTTCCCTGAAAAAGTCTCGTGGAGAAGAAGTGTACAATCTGAAGTTTGGTGGTGAAGTGGAGGAAGTGTCGGGAATTGAGCAGTTCAGAGCTGCAATATCTTCATCATGTAAGTATTCCTATCTGCATTCTAGTTATTCATTTTTATATTTCTCAATGAACTCACTTTTCTCTTCTATTTTTGTACTTTGAATAATGAGCTAGTGCTATTGCAGGTACCTCAGTAGTTCACTTCAAGTCATCCTCTAATTTGCAGTGCAATCAAATATCTCCTTTTGTGGATATGCTATGTGGTCGTTATCCATCGCTAAACTTTATCAAGGTGAGTATTGGATTAGTTCTCTTGCAAAAAGATTTTACCCTCCCATCTATCCCTTAATTGAACATATGATTTGCTTGATGATAGGTGGATGTTGATGAGAATCCACTAGTTGCAAATTCTGAGAATGTGAGGATTGTTCCAACATTCAAGATATACAAAAATGGTGGTCGAGTTAAGGAGATTGTCTGCCCTAGTCGTGAAATGTTAGAACACTCGGTGAGGCATTACAGCTTCTAGGCGTATGACTGTACTATGTAGCGCTACTATGATTGTTTCGTATATTTTTATTTTCAATCTACAATCCCCTTAGTCTCATGGGAACATGAATGTTTCGCTGCCCTTCCAGTCCATCCCATCCTAGCCATGATTACCAGATACGTGTGACATAAACCAGAGCAACATAATAATTCCGTTAGCAGCCAATGTCGGAGGAACCCAGAGAAGATAGTTTAGTTCTTTTTTTGCAGTTTTAATTTATTCATTCATTCCTCATTGATCAATGGCTCCGTGTTGCTTTCCCTCCCCTTCCCATCCCTTTTTGTCGAAACATTTTACTTTTTCTATTCTTTTTTTTTTTCAAATTTCCATTTTCTTGTAGGCAAGTCTGTTCTTATTATATCCCGCATCTATCCTGAGAGAAATAGGAGAAGAGTGAGATAGGTATTGATTGATTAAGAGAGAGAGGTGGCAGGCTCATGTATATATTGTGATATATACAGAAACTGTGGAAGCTATTGGGGAGAGATTGGATGGGTGGATATTTAAATATTATTATTACTGATGTTATTTTCGTTTCATTTTCATCAATAAGAATTTCTGGTGTTAACCATCTCATTAGTACTGCACTTTTGCTTCCGTTTGCCCCACTTAAATGTTCTCTGAAATTGAAGAGGCTGGTTTTAGTTTTAATTTTGTAATGTAGGGGTTGACAAAACTCGATTTCATTTATTTGTCCAAACTCATTATTAGACTATAGTGTGAATAGATGTTTTTTGTTTTACTTACACAATTATCTAGTATTATTAGTGAATACTACAGCCTACAGAGATTCATGTTTCACTTGGCACTGAAGTTGTTGATGCTCTATTAAGATGTTCCCTTCTAAATTAATTGATAGAATAGAGAGAGAGAGGGGCGGTGGCCTCTTCAGAAGGACATTGAGATGGTTCACATGTGGCCATTAAGTGATGTTTACTCTACCAGCTCAAACCGCTTTCCCACCTTTAATCACAAAAAAACAAAAGTTCAACTTGGTCGATGCCAGTTCTGGTACTTGTCCCATTTGGTGGACTCAGACGTTAAGTTGCCTCATTTAATTCTTATCCTATTCTTTAAAATTGCTTTATGTTGTGTTCTGTGGAATATAGAAGACGACGAAAAAGATCAGCTATTTGAGTTTTTGGAGGTGGGTGTCCGCCCTTAGCCATTACCTAGTTTGTCTGTCTGTCAGCCTCTCCCCTCCAATGCGCATCTCTCAACAGTCTTTCCTACCTCTCCCTGATTTTCACACTCTATACTTTTCCTGTACGAGTTTCTCAGTCTACCAAGTATTTGCCTCCTGACTAATGTTTTCTCAACTATCTTTATATAAAACTATACGCAGGTGGACCTACCCTTGTTGGTCTAACTGGGTCTTCCACCAGCTATTGTTACTTTCACTTTTGGGAGTGGAATTAATAGCTCCCTTTGCCTATAGTAGCCTTCATGGGACTACTTCTTCATCTCTTCTAGGCCATGTTACCATGATCTATGTCTCTTATCAGTTTCATAATGAGCTTTTGCTTTCCTAAATCCTTTGTTCTATAATGCTCACTAATCTTATTTCCTCTGCAACCTTGGTATAAATGTCCCCCTACTACACATAATGTAGTCCCCTATTGCTTCCCACTCCTACTCTAGTGTTCTCAAGCTACTCTGTGTCTCTTAAAGCTGTGCCTCAACCTATCTAGCATTCTTCATTAGCCCCAAGCTCTCTTCCTTTATCCGCCTCCCTTACCTGGCTCATATCCGCCTGTTGCTTCCTCTCTCCTTCTTCTCTTCCTCTATTTGGCTCTATCTATCTATCTTTAACCTAAGAAAACTTCTTGTCAAATAATAAGGGATGCCTCTCATGTATAAGCTTAGGTTCTTTCCTCCTAGGTTTGGGGAAAGCCCAGTAATGGTAGTTCCACCTATAAAAATCCTAATGGCAAGAATTACATAATGGTCAACTACCATTATTGAAAAGAGACCTTCTCCTCAAATGCAAAATTAGTTTGGGTGTTATCAATGTAGAATATTTTCTCTCTCTCTAAATTCACCAATGAATCAAGTATGAAGAAGGTGTTAGAGCTTCAACTATGGCATATCAATGACAAGCTTTTTTTTTTTAACAAAGATGAGACCAAGTATTATGCTCAATAAAATTTAGATAAAACACATAACATTCCTTTAAAATATTTTTAATACTTAAATTACTTGGTAAGTTTAAGTGTCATGGGAAGGCCTATATACCTTTATAAAAACAATGCAAGGCTTAAAATAATAGGGTATGTAAAGATGTATATAGAGAATGATGCTAATAAAGTTCTAGATATGATAAAATTTAAAAAACTTGGTTATAAAGGAGGGATGGAGGATGTAAAGATAATGGTTTTTGATTAATGGAATCCCTCGAAAGCATAATTTAATAAGGGTTGCAACTAACAAATGCTAACTAGACTATATTTTTAATTATACATTTAATGCATTTTGATTTTTATTTGAGAATTTTTATTGTTTATGGTACTTATTTTGTTTAGGTTTTCTTTTTAGGTCTTGTTAGTTTTCACGGATAAAAAGAAAAAGAATTAGGGCAAAATTGGGACAAAAAATTAAAGAATTGAAGGTATTTTGATGGTTCCCATGTAAGTCTACACTACCATGTAGGTTTTTGTGTAAGTCTACATAATTATGTAGTTTCTTATGTAGCTCTTTAGGATCATGTTCTTTATGGTTTTTGAAGATTGAGGGACATAGTCATACACACGATCGTGTGAGTTAGCATGTCCATTTTAGAAATCCTAAATTTGAGTTATAAATGGATAAAACGAAGAGAAAACTAAAAAAAGATCAAAAAAGGTTTGTAAGAGGCTAAGGAAAACACAAATTGATGGCCTAAAATGATATAGTGAATGAAGAACAAGCTAGGAATCCTATTCAGGGTGGATTTCCATCAATCTAAAGTCGATTTCATGAAGATTAAAAGGGATCTCATCATGGTTCTTTTAGTTTTTTGTTTTTCCTTTAGTTTTAATGTTAAGTGATGGGTATAGTTCACACTATGTTTTCCTACTTGTTTTACTTTGTTTTTAGGTGTCTATTAGATGATTATCGTATGTATATGCTTAAAATTGTGTAATTATAAGTGTTTTTTTATAAAGACAAATTGGTTTTCTGATATAAAAGCTGCTTTTCTTACTCTGTTCTCAATTACCTTCTCTTACAACTTCATGATGTGACTAAATATTTTGATGCCTTTATACTTGTTATAATTTTGGATGTCCCCTTTGTACTTGCATAGAGGAATTAACATACTCAATCTCCATTCATCTAACATTGTGGCAGATTCAAGGATCACATTAAAAGTTTGACTAGCAAAGTAAGACCTTCAATGCCTAGGCTCTTTCATACCTTTATAGGCATCTTATTCGATCTTACTACCCCTCCACTCTTCATCTCCCTGAAAGCTTTTTTAATTTATTCCCTTATGATATATTGACACTAAGACAAGTTACGAAATCTCTCAGACTTGCTGAGGTCACCTAAAGAGATGTTTTCCTGTATGCTTTCATTGAAAAGGTCACAAAAGTACCTTTACTATCTACTTTTCATGTTATTTTCTTCCATGAGCAGCTGCCCTGTTTCATCTCTTATAAATCAAACTTGTTATAAGTCTCTCATTTTTTGTTTTCTAACTCCAACTTGAACATGTCCTTTTTTTTTTTTCCTTTTTTGGTATCCAATCTCCTATACAAATTCTCGTAAGCTTCGCCTTTAGCCATTAAGATTATCTTTTTTCCTCTTTCTTTGTTAGTTTGTACCTGTCTTTATTAGCTTCTCTCTCTGCCTCTGTGGTACTTTCCAATGTGGCTTTATATGCTCCCTTTTTAGTCTTCATCTTTTCTTGTATATCTCCGATCCACCACCAAGATTCCATCTTACCATCCCTTGACCCTTTAGAAACTCCCAACATCTCTTTGGCATTATTTTTTTTAACATATTTGCTACTCCATCCCATATCTAATTAGCATCTGCTTTCAATTTTCATTCGACTCCATTTCTTGCTCAATCCTTAAATTGTTCCACCTTGTCCTTATTCATATTCCACCATCTAATTTTAGTACACCTCTTAATATTTTTCTTCTTCCTACATCCCTTAATTTAAAGATTCAAAACTAACAGTCTATACTGAGTTGCTAAGCATGCTTTTAGAATCACCTTACCATCCTTGCATATAGTTCAATTGCTTTACCTTACTAGGAAATAATCAATCTGAGTCTTCTTGGTTCTAATCTTATAAGTCACTAGTTGTTTCTCATTCTTCTTGAATAAAGAATTGGCTATCATTAACTTAAATGCTAACGACATGTCCAATAAAGCAATCCCATTAACTTTCCTATCTTTGTACCCGAAACTCCTATGGGTCCATCGATATCCATCCGATGTTTCCCCTATAGGACCATAAAAATATCCTCCTAAAATAACTTTCTCATTAGTAGGGATTTGTTGGATCACCTTATATAACTCCTAGAGATGAAATTTATGTTGTTCGTCTAAATCTGCTTGGGGTGCGTACGGATACTACACATTGAGAACAACACTACTCACCACAATCTTAACAGCCATAATCCTATCATTTGTTATCTTTATCTCCACAACATGACTTATAAGTTCCTTAACAACTAAGATGCCTACCTCATTTTGTCTTCCCGAATCTCGTGAATACCACAATTTGAACCAATTAATCTCTTTCGCTTTAGCCCTCGTTCACTTTGTCTCTTATATGTACACTATATGAATCTTATACTTATCTAAAATCTCCACTAATTCTAGAGATTTTTTTTGCAAGGGATCCTAATATTCCAAGAACCTATCCATAGTCCATCAGCATCTTTTTTACTTTTACATGCAAAATTCACCAAAGGACTAGTCCTTGCTACACCATTGGTATATAAAGCCACCACTCCTAACTCAGGGCCAAAAAGGTGGAAAAATGTTGAAAAGCACAAAATTACAATTCCTAAAAATATAGGATAGAACAGTGCCCGTAATGGTCAAATTTTGTTGCCAAAAAATTGACAACTCCTAAAGATCTATGTGATGGTATGCATGAGAGAAAGTTTGAAGAGAAAGATATGTGAAATGCTAAAAGCATTGAGTTCTTGCCGATGCTAAAAGACCAATAATGGCTATAAATTTCAATGTCTTCATAATGTGGGAGTCAGTAAATAGAACTGACAATAAAAAGAGAGAATTAAATAAGATAGTCCACGATGGTGGTTACAATGGAGAGTTAGTTGTCGGCCATATATTATCCAAAAATATCAAATCCAATGCAAAAAAGGAGAAACAAATAGTATCAATAGCTTGTTTAAGCTCTACCTAAAGCAAGAACTAGTAGTCTTCGAATAAATTACCTCTCATAGTAATTTCTATTACCAGAGATCAAAGATCCTTTCTTCTTCCGGCGAATGGAAATAGTTGCATGTTCCTACAAAAAAACCAAGCACACAAAAGAGAGACACTGACCAGCCCAACTAGGGAAACAACCAAAAGGTTCGATCTTTTTAGTTTTTGTGAAATTTATTTTAGTGATGGAGAGACACTCCCATAACAATTTCTATTATCCGAGGTTTGAGATTCTTTCTTCTCCTGGTGAATGGAAATAGCTGTATGTTCCTGCAAAATATCACAAAACCAAGCACACAAAAAAGAGATACTGACTAACCCAACTGGGGAAACACCCAACAGATTTGATCTTGTCAATTTCTGGTTAATGGGTAGGGTAAAGAATACGGAGGGATAATATATGAGACTTTATGAAGTATAAATATTAAAGTATAATATAGGCCAAATGGATTCACTTGCAAACATATGGTAGATATACTAAATATCACAATTCATTACAATGAACATCATAATTAATTAGTGGTCAATGGTAGTGTTTTACAATGTTTTAAAAACTAGATCGGACGTAGAACCAATTAAATATAAAGTTTAAGATTTAAAGGTTGAATTAATACTAAACCATTATAAAACTGGTATATAATAAATAGGAAGTAAAAATATAAATATAATTAAAAATAAATACTTTATTAAAATAAAAATACATCAATATCTACTATTATATAATAAACTAATAATAAATTGAATTTAATATTTCGGTCCAACTGGTCAGTACGATTTGATTTTTAAAGCACTGGTTTTACCATCTCTACATAGAATGCTTGGATTTTCATGAATTTCTTAGTAAATTGTTTAATATAATTATTATTGAATTAAAATTGGGTAATTATACAAACAATTATATGATAATTAATATTAAAATAACTTAAAAATAATTAATAAAAATATTTTCTAAAATTTTTAAAAGTATAACATTTTTAGTAATTAAAATCATAAAAAAATTTAAATAGATAAAATCAAATAAAAATGTGGCATATTTTACTCTTAAATTTGAAGCCATAGGTTAAGAAATACAATGGGAACAAGAAAAAGAAAAAGAAAAAGGAAAAGGAAAAAAGTAAGTCATAATTAATAGTACAAATGAGTGAGTCATACGAGATCAGATATTCTATTCTGGTTAACCGGTTCTTACCATATTCTATTAAATCTCATCCACACATTTATTACACATTTATATAAAAACAACACAAATGTGTGTGTATAAGATTAAATGACAAAGCGTTGGAACCCCCAACGGGAACATAAGGCTCCAACCCGAGTCATACTTAATGTTACAAATGAAGTAAAAGACAGCACGTTGCTCGTTTAGGTTCACTCTTCTTGTTGCTTGGTTTTCTTAGCCTACAAGAAACACGCTTTATCTTTTCAACTATCATTCACCGACAAAGAGACCAACAAGAAACCACCGAGCATGGAAGTTCAGCGGTAAGGCGCTGATCTTCGCTTAAGCTAGGTCAATGTTTGAACCCCGATTGTGAATGCAGCAATGTTAATTACTTGGTGGTAGTGCTGAGTCGCCTCTCCAGGTCCCACAAGGCACGAGCGAAGATTAATATGGACTTGATAATGACTTAAAGGTGTCACTGATAGTTCGAGCCTACCCAAAATACCTCGTGAGTTAAACCCCAAAAAAAAGAAGCCAAAAGGAAGAAGAAAAGCACCACCGTTTCATGGACACTCTCTCGCCTGCCGCCACTTTCTCTGTAGATTGCCTCAAGCTTACTTTTCCTCTATGGCTCCGACGATCCCATGACTTTGCTTGTCCTAGTTCCCGCGTGAAGGGTTGTTGTGTTTCTGCATAGGGTCAAAATGAGAGTATGGCGATTGGATTAGGGAACCTGGGTTGGAAGGATAAGTTCAGGAGGGATTTCATGAGGAGGTTTGATATCCCTCACTCAAATTGAGGTGAACTTTTGATAATGATGATCACGTATTTGATTTTGTTGACTGAGATAGTCAAGTTGGTTTGTGGGATTCAGAGGGATTAGCGGTTTAAAAAAAGATAACAATGAGAAGAGAAGATGTAAAGAGTAAAAGTGAAGATGGTTGTATAACTAATTGATGAACTAATTGATTCATCGATAAACCAATCAATTCAATAATAAACTGGTCAGTTTTTATATAATTAGGTTATTAATTTAAACCAAACCGGATAACTAATTGTTTCATTCTATTTTTGATCGAACTAGTCGGTCCAATTCGATTTTTAAAATATTGGTTTTTTTTGGTTACTTCTATATATTTAGTGATTATTAATATCATTCTTTGTTAGTTACTTTGAATAATTATCATTTTATACTTCATTATAATTAGTTTCATCGCATGTCCTTATCAAATTTATATGCTAGAATATAAGTATTATTTAATATTTATTCTATTGGTTCTGAATTTTTATTGTGAAATGTTCCTTTTCTAAGGAGAAGTCAAAAGTTTCGTGCAGCCGCTAAGACTAAGATGGAGCTTTGAAGTTTGAATACTTTTCTTTAACGTTATTTGTCCGGCCTTGGTAGAATGGAAAAACACTGTAGCGACGCCTGTCCAATAGCAATATGAATCTTCAACTGGCCTGTCTGGATCAGTCATTTTATTGCTATTATATGTAATTTATTACAAAATACATTTTTATTCAAAAACCATTTTCGAAAAGCAAAAACCCTAAGAAGGAAAATAAAGCAAAGGAAATAAATAAAAAGCCGTCTCGTATTCGTTGCTCTGCTCAGCGCTCTCTCTAAAAGCCAAAAAATAAAACATAGAACTATTATAAAAATTCGCTTATCGTCTCTTTCTCTCTAACCGTAACTCTGATGTATCTGAGAAGATCGAAGTCAGTTATTTCGAGAAGATTCTCGAGATCGCTCAAGCGTACGTCATCAACAGCAACTAATCACGGACACGACGGTGCAGGCCAGGCGGCAGCAGCGGCGTCAGCAGGCGTAAAGGATGAGTGGGGGAACATGTTGCCGGAGTTGCTACGGGAGATATTGAAGCGAGTAGAGGCCACGGAAGATCGGTGGCCTCAACGCCGAGACGTCGTCGTTTGCGCTTGCGTTTGCAAGAAGTGGAGAGATGTCACTCAAGAGATCGTTAGGTCTCCTCGTAATTGTGCCAAAATTACTTTCCCTTCTTGCCTTAAACAGGTTGGCTTTTTTCTGATTTGGGGTTTACTTGTTTAATATGAGAATGCATGGAAAATCGGCTCTTCATTGCATAATTGACAATTAACTGACTGCAGCTTTTATTTCGAGTCTCTGATTGGTTTTTCTGATGACTGATTATATTAATTGCCCCTAGTTGATTTGGCTTCCAGGATTTTATCATTTCTCTTCTTATTTTCTCGCTTTATTCGAGACTTGGCTTAGCTTGTCCAGTGTAATCATTGTTTTAATTTTTCTGTTAGGCCTCCCCTTGCTTCTATTTACGAGTTATGGAAACGTTCAAGGATATGAATATTTGGGAAAAGGAGGAGTTTAATATAGGAGCTACTGAAAGTTGTATTATTTTGAAATCATAATTTATAAACAATCATGGGAGCTTTGACAATTAGTGATCTCAAAGAATCAGATATTGCTTTTGTGCTGAAAATCGTTGCCTCTTGTTCTGGGAAACGTCTCAGAAGATTTTCCATTTAACAAAAATGGAATTGGTCCTAGATTAAAACAGCTAATGTCTAAAAATTATCCGTTTTACGCTCTTAAGCATTGGTGATTTAGTCGTTGATCTTTGATTGTTTGCTACATTTTTCTGTGGTGAATGCAGCCGGGTCCTTGTGAGTTACCCCATCAGTGCCTCATAAAACGGAACAAGACGACATCGACTTTTTACCTTTACCTAGCTCTCACTCCATGTAAGTAGTTGGTGAGGAATATGTCAGAGTGTGAGACTTTAAAATTTGTCATGCTTTATGCAACTAGTTACCTTGACTGCTTAATTATTTCCGTGAAAGGGACATATTTGTTTCCTCAAACCTTTTAATTGGACCTGGCTTCGTGGAAATGCAAATTCACCGTGACCCATTTCCTTTTTTGATCAAAGTCAACTCTTTGACTGGGTCCAAGTTTGACAAAATCTTGTCTATCCAATGAAAGAAACTTGTTGCATTGAAAGGTTTCACCTAACTATTGACTAACAGGTACTCTTTAAATGAAAATCAAAGAACTTTGCACTGGGGACGCAACATTATGATAATGAAACATTTTGGACAATAGAAAGGCAGACAATGAGTTTCCAGTGAAGGAATGTTTGGATAACTGGGGTGTATAGTAACATTCCTTTTTAGGACTAAAGACAACACAAAAAAAATGAAAAAGGAGAAATATTAGTGTTAATGTACATAGTATGTAAAATCAATGCAGAATTAATATAATAAAATGTTACACTAGCCATCACATTGGCATCTTTTAGATTGTTGAAGTGTGCAATCCAAAGTCCATTTCTGGGTCAGCGTGATTTTTTTAGTGTAAGTAGATCGGCAAGTAGTGTTTTGTTGTAATCATTCTTTCTACAGGAATTAGAACAATGAATTTTTTAGTTTCTTGAGGGAGATTGAGCCTTTAGAAGTAGTATTTTGATTTTTTTTTTTGTTTATCCACAAGAACTCAAGTCAAAATCTGACAAAAACAAAATGATAAGCATGCAGGCGAATATGTAGTCAAGTGATTTAACTTGTATGTTATGTCTGTTTTTGTTTATCTGATGATTGCAACAGAATCTGATCCGGTTTGATGTCTGTCTAAGTTGTGGTTACCTTATCTTTTTTTTTTTTTTTTTATGTTGTCATTTCCAGCATTTACAGATAAGGGAAAGTTTCTCCTAGCAGCACGAAGGTATAGGAGTGGTTGTAACACGGAGTATATTATCTCGCTTGATGCTGATGATTTATCCCAAGGAAGCAATGCTTATGTTGGAAAGCTTAGGTAAGATCTTGCAAGTATGGGAGACGGATCTTGAAAAATTGTCGTTTCACATTATATAGTTGCAGCTCTTATTCTGTGTTCTGGAACTAGTTTAACATGTTTGATTAGCTGGCACGGTAGATATTATCTTCATTTCTGCTAAACTAGACCAGTAAGCTTGTCTGTATTGTCATTAATAATCTGAAATTGTGTTATAGGCTGAACATTTGCAACTGTAGTAGTAGAATTGATCCTTGATTTTTGTCTACTTGTTTAAATTGGGAGAAGAAAAAGGAGGAGACTTGAGTGGACTAAAGTTCTGGGGTGCATACTTATGAACTTGATACTCGAGATTCCTATGCGAAAACTAAATGGGAAAACTTGGGCAACCTGTATGTCTTTTCTACAGGTCCTCTTATTAGTAAAACACAAACTAATAAAGGAAGTAATTGAAAGAAGTTAAGACCTGCTGTGCAAGGTCTGTACAACTACCTATGAAACTTTCCCTTTGAGACCTCCCCTGTTGCTTTTGGGTTTTGCCTTAAACCAACGATTCCATATGAGGAAGTTCTTTGCTTTTTGAATCATCTGGCAGTTGAATGATCAAGACTGGCAAATTGGCAACATAAGGCAGCACTAGTCTTGCCTTCTTAGGGTATTGCTTTAGTGTTGCTATGGATATCAATTCCTCTCTCTCTCTCTCTCTCTCACACACACACACACACACACACTCACAAAGTCTCTAATTATCATTTGATCTGTTGAACACTGTTTTTGGCTGCATTTAGTTGTAGAACATGGCTGCTGATGCATAATTTCGTTTGTCGTGTAGATTTCAAAAGTGTAAATTATCTGTACTTTGACTTGTACCAGTTATGCTCAACTTTTTATGCCTGACAAATCAACATGGCAGTCTTTTGTGCTTTCATGTTTAATTTGATTTTTTACTGTTGAGCCTTTAAAGGTTAAACGAAATGGGGAGTTGAAGAGAGGAAGATGTGGAAGGCATCGGATGAGTTGTGATGTAATGTTGATTCTGTATGTATAGCTAAAAATTAACGCGAAATTTCTATGAATTTTACAGCTCTGACTTTCTTGGTACCAACTTTAGAATCTATGACAGCCAGCCACCACATAATGGTGCAAAGCCTTCAAGCAGTAGATCTAGTCGTCGATTTGCGAGTAAACAAATAAGCCCCCAGGTTCCAGCTGGCAGTTTTGAGGTAGGGCATGTCTCCTACAAATTCAACCTCCTAAAGTCGAGAGGTCCAAGGAGGATGGTTTGTTCTTTGAGTTTCCCAGTCTCGCAAAAAACTGCCGGTGACAAACTTCTTGATAATTCCAAGTTGAAGGGAAATGAATCTGCTGTAATTTTACGGAACAAAGCCCCAAGATGGCATGAGCATTTGCAATGCTGGTGCTTGAATTTCCATGGTCGAGTGACGGTAGCATCAGTGAAGAACTTTCAACTGGTTGCCACCGCTGACCCTAGTCAGCCAGGAGGAAAAGGGGATGACGAGACTGTTCTTCTCCAGTTTGGAAAGGTAGGAGATGATATTTTCACCATGGATTACCGGCAGCCATTGTCAGCATTTCAGGCATTTGCTATTTGTCTTACAAGTTTTGGCACTAAACTCGCGTGTGAGTAACTTGGGCACTTTTATTATACTTGTGAAAGTTGTGGTGAAATGTTTAATACACGCAGTTCGCGTCAATTTGACAAATAATGTAAATGGTTGGCTATTTTAATTAATGACAAGACTTTCAGCAATATATTGTCTGCTCTTGCACGATCCTTTAGATTTTTAAAACTAAATTTTTAGCAGAAAGGAGTAGGTTCTCGTTCCTTTCAGCTTCCTAAATTCGTCTCTCTTTCTTTTGTTTGGTTGGTTTTCTAATGAAATCTAAGACAGAATAAAGCGTGCAATTAATATTTGAATGAGTCTACTGGTTTAAACTTTTCCAATGTCCTTTAAACAAGGAGTATTTGTATGTCCAATTAAGATGTACCATGTTAACTAACATTCTCCTTGATATATTATGAAGAAAGTTTCAATTCTCCTAAGAACTCACTGCAATTTTCACTTCTAAGTTCAAGTTGAACAATCCAAATTGAAACATAATGAGGATTTAGTCTGCTAACCTCTTTTTTTTTTTTTTTTTAAGAATTAGATTCATATTCCTACAAGTTGAAACTGAATCATTAACAATTAAGCTCCAATTAATAAAAACAATTTCACTGTAACTATGATGGATTTGATAAGCAGCCAGCTACTGTTATATCATTGTCAACAGTCTAGCAATCAGCAATGCTTTTGGGTTGTTTCCTTAAAAGAAAAATTCTCTCATTTCTTTGATTTCACAGGGCATAAACCACATTGTCAAGAAGAAATTGAATGAACTACCAGGTCTCTTTTACTTATCCTGTGCTTTTGACTTTAACCTATTGATCAAGCCTTGTTAGTTTGTAGGAGAAGACCTTATATGCAAAATTGTAGGAGAAGCTACACTTAAAGATGTTCAATGGGTTTCGTTTCTTAATTATAAAGTGCACAAGAATCTGGTATATTTAGAATTCCTTTGAGCCTTTCTGATATGATCAATCTCTCCCTTTTAGCAAGCTAAAGGATGAAGGATACTATGGTGCTAGCTTGTTTAGGCCAAACTACCTTATGCCAAGTCACCTTTTGGAGCTTGGTTCTTTAGTAACAACTTGGAAGAGGCATTAGAGAATAAACCAAAGGGGTGTTCATGCCATTTAATAAAATCTTTTCTATTGCAGTTGGGATTAAAACTAAGAGATGACTAATAAGTGATATCCTTGTTAGCTACTCAAGCATTAATATATTGCTAAGGACATCTTTAGCTAATGCATGGTCTGAGACTACTCTAAAGAGGAGCGAGTTCCATTATACTACTTAAAGGGCCTAATTAGTCCAATTATCATGCTAGAACCACGTAGAAGTCCCATTGCCTATGATATGCTTGAATTCCATCCTATCCTTCTCCCTCACTTTGAGAATGTGAACTATTGTCCAAGAAGAGTTGTATTTAGGAAGGATATTTTGGAATTTTCATTCTTCAGGTAATATATATATATATATATATATAGATATAGATATATCTAACCTAAAGAGCTTGCTTGCCATTGATAATCCTCCATGTTCTTTGGGATCATGGGGACCTTGTTGACAACTTTGATGTAAATTATTCCAAGGCCTCCTTCCTCCTTAGGTAAGCATAATTCACTCCATTTTACTTAGCTAATGATCTTTTAGAAATATCGCCAAACCATAAGAATCTCCTAGTTAACTGCCCTATTATCTTCACTAAACTTATTAGAAAAATCATGTAAGAAGACCAATAGACATAGAGTCTATACTAAACAGTTAATTGATGGGTTACAATTTACCTCCTAGAGATAAAATGTTTATTGCATTAGATAAAATTCATTATAAGTGATGCGTATGAATTAATAAATATTGAATTTTGCACAATCCTAATATAGTCTTGTTTATAGAACATGATTGAATAATTAGAACTTAACAAAAGATAAAGAACTAAAATTTGATCTATAAAGGAGAACCACCAAGTTCAAAGATTAGCCCACTTAATTCTTTAAAGTAACAAATTTGATCTATAAAGGAGAACCACCAAGTTCAAAGATTGGCCCACTTAATTCTTTAAAGTAACACCACCCAAGAAATAGGATTTGAGGAGGACCTGCACAATTTTTTAAGTTGAATCACACAAATTCTATTATGAAATCTGATGAAAACTATCCACTATAATGCCTTTATATAGGCTTAGAAATTACAAAGTTTAATTCCACTCTAATTCGGAAAACAACTACACTCCTATTAGAATTTGGAAAGCTTAATCTTACTCTAGTTAGGAAAACAACCACACTCCTATTATAATTAAGAAAACTTAATCCTACTCTAATTAGAAAAACAACCACACTCCTATTGGAATTAAGAAAACTTAATCTTACTCTAATTAGGAAAACAAACACACTCTTATTGGAATTAAGAAAACTGTTGGAACCCCTCCCCGGTGAGTTGCGGGCCCGATGTCCTACGTGACATCTGGACGCGCATCTCACGAGGGAGGAATTTCTCACCACGAAAGAAACCTCAAATCGAACTTAATTTAACGTCATCCGAACAAAACTTGATAAATTCACCCTAATTAT
>JANIJH010000005.1:49491098-49513513 GCA_024520975.1 Erythroxylum areolatum
GGGTCATGCACCCAACAAAACCCTGAGGTCACAGGTTCGACTCCCGTTGCCCCCATAGGATGCGCAGCGCCCCCTACGGGATGTGGGTGTGACCAAACGGGACAAAACTCAATGGTGCGGGCCCACCCAAACCACTAGTCATTTTCTGTTCATTCAGTTACAACTACCTTCTTTTTCTCGTTGCTCCTACACGTGAGCTATCTCTTCCTCTTTCATTCACAATTATATCCATTCCTTTTGTTCCCCATTCTCTAATATAGGGAACGATTTATTTAGTTATTACTTCTGTTCATAGGATTTAACTACCAAAGCAAATGTAAGTTCCTTCTCTCTCTCTTGTTCATCATGTTGTTACATGTGAAACACTAAATGAAAACGATTAGTTCACTGGAAATCAAGAGTGTGTATGTCCCCACTTTCACTTGTCCCGCCACCATATTTAGGCATACTCCTTCCATGCACCAGACTTGAACTCTCACTATCTTTGTGTTCCATGTTTCTCATGAATTCGAGGTTTTAATCATTACTCGCAAACATGTTAGCAAACATTCCTATGTTGGAGTTACTTGTTCTAGTATCGAAAAGGGTCAGGATTTACTAAACTAACTCCTTAAATTTCAGTTTCCTTATTCTTTTTCTTTTCTTTCAAAATAGATCTCCAACCCCAGAACTTCCCAAAAAGCGTTTCCATGTCTTAGAGAGGCCTCCCTTTGGTCTCAAGACAACATACATAAAAGAATGCAAAAGCCAACATAGCAATTCCTGTAAGTAAAAAGAATGTCCCACCAATTGTTATTATAGAAGGTAATGGATATTGTCCCACTCATCAACCTATTCATTGCCATCCCCAAAGCCACTCCTTGAGCTCTCAATCTCAATGGAAAAATCTCTGAGTAATACATATAAACCATAGGACCTATCCCAATAGAGAATGCAAACACGTATAAGCATACCATTGCAATGCTTATCCGAACTGCGTATAAGGCCTTAGTATCAGAGTGGTGAGTCATTGTAAGGCATGACCCCGGAAGTAAAAGTGCCATTATCATACCACCAACACTGCTTCGAAGCAATGGCCCACGTCGTTTTTTATCTAACATGAACGCAGCAAATAGAATTGACAATGTTTTGATTATTCCAACAGCTATAATTGTTAGCAACAAGCCCCTTGAATATTTGATGCCAGGCTTTTCGAAGATCCTGGGACTGTACAAGACAACAACGTTTATGCTTGAAACTTGTTGGAAAAATTGCATTGCAAGGGCATAAATCAATATGTGACGAACCACAGGACTAGGGTGAAGAAACAACTCTCACCGTACACCAGCTTCATGGCTTTTCTGCTTTGGTATCTCTATAAGCGGCCTCCTCAACTTTTGAAATAGCATTGCTTAAATGAGGTTAATAATGCATGGAACGATTGTCTTTTTGAATATCCGCCTGACTATTTTGCTAACCCATTCATGGCCAAGTTGGGTGGACCAACAATGAAAAACCTGGCACCTTTGTAGTTCTAAAGTTATCTTTGAGCACTGTCCGGTGAGAAACACAAGAATGGCTCTCTTTTGAAACAAAACAGTGTTGATGAAAGTGTTACATGTTTTTTAATAATTGTAAAGGACAAAAAAAATGAAAGCGAGAACAGAAAAGAGGAGTTATGCTACAATAACATATGCATGCTACTATAGCATAACTTTCACTTTTTCTTGTATGAATACAAAGAAGAGAAGGTGATAGACGTGTTTATGTTTCAACGCAAATAATAGCAATATTTGTTGAGCAACGGGTTAGAAAACACAAATAATCAGATACGAAAACAAACCTGAAAATTGCAGATAGAAGCGATTGCAAAAGATAGCAGAAGACGCAGAGATTGAGAAGACGATGAAGATGATAGATTTTTCGTTGATTTCTATAAGCAGAGACCTTTTAACGCAAGTGACAGAAATAACTTAAGCAAATAAAACAAATAGGCAGTAGGTATAACCAGAGAAACAACAAAAGAGGCTGAAGATACAGAAGATTATACAGTTGGTACAGGGAAACTAGTTTTTGTGAAATATAAAAACCTGTTTTAAAAATACACGAAAATGTCTTTTTTATGTTTTAAAAAAATATTGCAGTTTTTTTAATTTTAACAATGAAAAACGAAAACAATTTCAACTAAACCAGTTTTCGGGGGGACTGTTTTATTTTTTTTATGAAAACAACAACAAAAAACTTAAAAATAAAACGGAACCAAACACCTCCTAAATCTCAAATTCAAATTTCATTGGTAGGAGTCAGAACTAATATAAGATTTAACCTGAATACAAATTGCCTATAGAAGGGTACGAGGTTGCCAACACCACTAATAGAGTTTTTCCTTTAACCATGACCAAAAGTATAAAACTACAATATCTTACTAAAAATTAATGGTTAAAAAATTTAAATAATTTGATTAGTTTAATTGTAAAAATTTTGAATCGTTTAATTTTTAATTTAATTTTTAACTTTTTAGTTCGATTTATTTTAATAATTCTTGTTACTAAAAATTGATTAATTTGTTAATTAACTCATTAATTTTTAAATTAATAAATTTTATAAACTAAAATTAATTAATTAATAATTTTTATTTATAAATAAAAATATTTTAAATCATATTTTAAAAATTTTAATTTTACTCGAATAAAAATTAATTAAACATTGCCAAAAAGTAAAAACAATTCGGCGGCGGTAAGGCATTGGCGGGAGGGGACCTAAGGAGGCACTGCGTCTTGGACAACTCAACAGTCGCAAGGGACAACTCAACCGACCTCCTTACATGCCCGCTGTAACATCCCATTTCTTCTTCGTCCTCGGGCATATGCCTACCAGTACCAGAACCCTTTTTCTCCAAAGCAACGCATTCCTCTCCCTCATGTCTTCTTCTCCTTCCAATCCCAGATTTGTGGCTGAGTACGCGAAATCCAACCGCTCCACTTGCAAAACTTGCTCTAAAGTTATATCTGCCAAAGCTCTCAGACTGGGTGTGGTCAGCAGGGACTCACGAGGCTTTGATATGACAAAATGGCATCACCTGGATTGCTTCTCTCACACTGTCCACTCCTTGGACCTTATTGCTGGCTTTGCTTCCCTTCATGTGTGTCTTTGAAGGCTTTTTTCACTAGTGATCGTAAATTCATTTCAAGGGCCTTTTTTTTATTTTTTTTCCTTATATTTGTTGGAAATCACGGGCTCAACTTGGAACTTGGGATTTTATTGTTCACTACAACAATCTGCTGTAGTTTACAGTATTCTCAACCTTCAAGGGAGTAATTTTTCTATTTTGCTATGTTTCCAGAGTTCTGATCAGGAAGCTTTGAAGAGACTAGTAGGTGTTTGTAAAACTCCTTTGGAAAAGGTACGCATAAAATTGCATTAATGTTCTACAAAAAGAAATAAAGTTGGAATTAAACGCATTGCACAATTGGTGATTATGTAATACTTGTGTATGATAATATTAGTGGTGAAATTGGGGTTAACACCCATTCACACACTTTTACTGCTTTCATAAACACCAATAAAGGCACTTTCATAGCCCTCTAATGTAAAGTGTAATAGAAGTCTAAACAACTGGATGCAATTGATCCTTTTTTGACAATTTGATCCTTGTATGGTTATACTGTTCTATTAATCAATAAAATTCATTACTTTTCAAGAAAAAAAGGATGAAATTGATCCTTATATTGCATTTCTGCATTCAACCTACATCATGTTCTTATGTGTTTTCTAGAGAAAAGCTGAGGATGAGCAAGAAGTTGTGATAGGACATATGAACTCAAAGCAAGCTAAGGTAAGTTATTCCTCCACTGCCTCAAATCTTTTAATTTGTATAGATGTATGGATGCTCTGTTAAATCATTGTATTGCAGGTTTTCTTTTTCAATTCACTAATACTTTGGGATGTGAAATATATATAGTTGTACAATAGCTTATATAACCTTTAGAAAGTTGTTTTTTAATTATCAGCTGACTCATGTATTTGCTTCTAGTTGTCAGTGGCTAATGAAGAAGCTGAGGTGGAGATAGGCTTTTCCCTTTCTGATACCGGGAATAAGTACAAGGTTAATGCGTATTTTTATTAGGTTGCTTACTCTTTCAGTACATTAGGTTCCCACATTTTTCAATCTTTGTTTCTTTGTCCATGTGATGTACAGTAAATTATTGGAAAATTTTCTTTTTCTTTTTCTTTTTGTAATGTGTTCCTTCTGATTCAGGATGCAGAATTACCCCCAAAATGGAAGTCATTTAACACAGTCATATTTCTTGAGCGGGTGAGCTATTTAACTTTTCTTCTTGTAAGTGATGCAAATATTCAAAACTACGAGTAGACATGTCGTTTATAATTCCATTGTGAATTCTAAGGGGGAAGAAGTGACTAAGTAATAAACCTATGAATGATTATTATACTTTGTCTGTTTTTCTTACTTTGAAGTACGTTATCAGGGATTTTGTATGTCTCCAGGAAGTGATATGGTTGTTTTTAAGGTAAAACCTAAAAAAGTGCCAAAACTTTTTGAACTTTTCACAGTGTTCATGCTTTTAATGTTTTCAATTAAGTTATAAAACTTTTTAAAACATGACAATAGTTCAAAATGTTAGTTTCATAAGCCAGGTTAGATATTTCTTAACGAAGTCACCTTTGAACTTTATTGTCACATTTTTTATAAGTTATGAAACTTAATTGACAACGTTAATAGCATTGGCACTTGAGTAAAAAAATTCAAAAAGTTTCTGACACGTTTTTTGTTGTTAATTATTCGAGCTTCTACCTTTTCTATTTGTATTTGCATTTGCTTTAACTCCAAGACCTTCTTTCCTTATAATGGTGATAAATCATTTTCTTAAAATCAGTTAGCTTTATGTTCTTGTGTCTAACAACGTTTCAGGAGGATGGTCTTCATGATTCAAACAAAATTGCTGCATTTGATTTTGATGGATGTCTTGCAAAAACTTCAGTTAAGAGGTGTGCTCTCTGCATTTAACTCATGTTTCAAACAATGCAGTACATTTTCTTAAAAACTTGAACCAGCAGCAATGATATTTTCCCCCGAAACTGGAAATGTATAAAATATTGCCCCCACTAAAACGACTTTCCTGTACTTTAGATGTTGAATGCCGTTGCATTTAAATATTTTATCAAAGAAATTGATTGATATAGCGTTTATATGATTTCAGAGTAGGTGCAAATGCTTGGTCCCTTATGTATCCTTCAATACCAGACAAGTTGAAGAGTTTATATAATGAGGGCTACAAATTGGTTTGTCTCTTTTCCTTCTGAAGGTTTTCGTCCTCTAATTTACTTCAGAAAATAAAAACCCTAGGCTATTTGTCAAATTTTGTGTTTTATGTGAATATTATTTCATTTTTTGTTAGGTTATCTTCACAAATGAATCCAATATTGATCGCTGGAAGAAAAAGAGACAGGTGGCTGTGGACTCGAAAATTGGACGTCTAAACAACTTTTTGAAGCTTGTGAAGGTTCCGATTCAGGTTAAATAATCTTCTGATTTGCATGATATTTGTAGGCAAAATCAGTAAGGATCTATGTTGAATTTATGTTTTAGATGTTCTCTGAAGCATTAGTAATCAAATGAGAAGTCACCAAAGCAGCATGAAGGGTTGTAGACATCCTTAACTTGGTAGCCCATTGAATACTTTTATATTGTTTTTATTGTATGAAGATAACAAATGAATATATTATTAAATATCTTTTTCCCTTTGGTAAAATTTCATAAGATATGACTTTTGGCATTTCTTCCTACATATTTGTAACCTTTTTATTAGGAGTCGTTGGGATGACCTTTTTGCATCATATACTGCGTTCCCAAGTTATTTCAATTAGTTTGTGCCCTTTATAATATAAAAAAGAATGTTGAAACTATTTAACCTTTTCTCTGAACTTTTATATGCAGGTCTTTATAGCTTGTGGGTATTCTGATGGTAAAGTAGCAGATCCCTATCGGAAACCAGAACCTGGAATGTGGCGGATTATGGAGAAACAATTTAATTCGGGCATGTCAATTGATATGGATCAGTTATTTACCTTGTCCTTTGTTTCTTTTCAGTTGCTTTCTACTTGAGAATTATACTTTGATGCTTTCTTCTTGATTCATACTCCAGCTAAGTTTTCTGCTTACCCTTTGGGATCCTTTTATAATATTCATCTCAAAGAGGAATTATGGTTTATGGACTCCCTTTGTTTTTTTAGATCCTTTTACGTTGGTGATGCTGCTGGAAGGCCTCAAGATCATAGTGATGCTGACGTAAAGTTTGCTCAGGTATGATAACCTGTTCAATCAAATGTCCGTGGTTCAGCAGAGGCAATTATTGTTTTTATTAACTGAAGTACATAGTTTTCAATGAATTACTTATTTATAATCTGGATACTAACATATGGCAATCTGGTCAAAATCGTAACTGACTTAGTAGTTGTTCTGATGGTTATCTTTTTCTACACTCCTTTTCTTCCCTAGGAGCTTGAAATCCATCTAAACTTGTCAGCTTCCTAACTGAATTTCGGCAGCTTCTTAAACATAGATCTTTGCCAAGTTGAGGGAAGAAAAGCATGTAGCATTTTAGGACTTGAATGATTGAACCACCGCAAGAATTTTTAACTTAAAAGTTAACATCTTAAAATTTCTTTGTATTGAAACTGTAATAGTTTTTTTTTTTCTTGTTTTTCTTCTAAAATCTATTTGCTCAAGATTAACTCTCATAAAGTTGTTTTCTTTTTTATTGTAGGCCGTTGGATTAAAATTCTACCTACCTGAGGACTTCTTTGATGTTAGAGAAACTTGAAGAGGTTTAAGTTAGGATAATTCAAGTTTAACTAATGTCATTGCCATGCATTTGAGTTGTCAGTGGGACAATTCACGATCATCATGAAAATTTAGGAGATTTTTGGTGGGAAGTTTAGAATCTGGATGGGTAGTTTATGGGTATGCAGGTGATTTTTCATTATTTCTTATCTTCATCCACGTGGCTCGTTCTATTTATTGCCTTAACGACTTTGAAACTTGTCAATATCCTAATATAAGGACTATTCTCTAGCTGAAATTTGCTAGCCATCGAAGTTTGACGATCATTGATTATCTATGTGATTGGTCATTGTTTGCTGTATTTTGACTTCATCTTGGCAATATTATAGGTACAATGTTTTTCAATAATTAGGGGAGAGGATAAGAATGGTGATGGAATTGAGAAAGGATAAACATATCTTTGGTCTTTCTGTCTCAGTTTTCAAATCACGTATTTTTACTATTTCTTTTGATTGAGCCTTCTAAGGTTAGTAGCTGTTTAAATCAGGCAACTTCTGTTTGTCATATAAGAATCTAAAAAATGCAATCTAGTTATACTTACGATTTCATTATTTTTGGGATTATGATATCATCAACAATCACATGGAAGGTAGCATTATTAAGTCCTTTAGTCAAAACATTTGCAAGTAGATTCCTTGAAGATAAGATCAACTTCCACCTTTCTTTTATAAAACAACTATAAATTTTTATATGCTGTCCTGTCATTATACAAAATTATGAGCAATGTTAATTGCTAAGATTTATAACTTTACAGGTCCGTCCCTTTGATTTTCAGATCACTGAGATAACTTTAATTAATAGTAATTCATATAGCCCTTAAGTCCTTGCTCCAAATTCAGATTCAACCCACTAACCTTTCCACCATAGTTTTGATTTTTAGTTCTCAATGTTGCTAACTTGCTAGAAAAATTGTGTAAGTGCAAGAAGTTGATTTTCTATTTTGTCTTTACATATTCTGCATAACTTTCAAATGTTGGTGCATTATTTCTTATAAATATAATTCCTTTTCTTAAGACTATTGTGCAAGTAATGTCACACTCGATTAGCTGCTTGTAATCCCTTCTCTTAGACTACCTTTCAACTTGAATTTACTAATCACACTTAATACTCTATGCCTGCCTGAGAATGAAAAACATAGTTTTTCTATAAGCTTTTGGTACTTTTCTCTATGTATAATTGTTCTATTTTTGCCTCCCAAAGCTATTGGTTTGATTCAATAGGTATAATTACATTTTGCATCCAAGTTCCTTTTTCTCTTTCAAAAGGATGTCACATATTTTTTGTTGTGCAGTGGATATCTATGTGGCATTGTTGACACAGCCAAATTAGGGTCCATTCTGTAGAACTCCATTCGTAACGAATTTCTCATTCAAAATTCCAACCTAAGGCAGTTTCAACGAATCATAATCTTTAACTCCAAAAATTAAAGATTATCGGAAGGAAAAAGTGAAAAAAAAAACATAATTTTTTGATATTTCTAGATAGGGACATCGTTTCTTATGCTTTTAAATAATTTTTTTTGGATCATTGACAAAACCACTAATTGGGTAAAATGGGTACACGAGGTGCATCTTTGCAACTTGAGTTTTTGGCAACTCTCAAAATCATCTTAATTCTTGTTGATTTTCAATCAACTATTAAACTTGAGAAGCTTCTTATATCCATATACTAGATGTAAGGTGGGGAATGGAGAAACTACTTGGCTATGGTTCGATAATTGGTTTGAAGTTAGCCCCCTTATTCATCGACCAAAGTTAGAGCATCTAAGAAATCGTCTACCTATGTCTGCTAAAGTTTCAACTCTCATCCATAATGGGGACTAGCAAGGTAATTTTAGGGCCTTTTTGGCTCTGAGGGAGTTTTTGCTAGACCTTAGAGATAGCTCCTGTGAAGACCAATTTATTTAGACCTAGACTAAGCAAGGAAAGTTAACTAACTCTTCCTTCCTTACAATTTTTAATAGCATTATTTCTAAGTTGCCTTGGTACTATCTTATATGGAAAAATTCACTTATTCCAAAAGTTTCCATAATCTCATAGTTAGTGATCAAAAACTGGCTAAGGACAAAAAATAGATGGTTTGGACATCACGATTTAATTTTCGTTTTATGCAGGGAGGTGGACGAAGATAAAAACCATATCTTCTTTGCTTGTAATTATTTGAAAGTCGAATGGAGAAGAATTCAACATATGTTATATTTGGGATTTCATACTTATGAATGGGAGCAAACCTTGAGCAGATATATTTTCCTAACTCGACCTGGACAACCTAATGCCATCCTCCTTGATATGTGCTTAATTGATTATATATTTATTCCATAACACTTGGTGATTATTGCTATGAAATGCTTAAAGACATTCACTTTAGTTCATATTTGATTTTAGGTACAATTTGGAAATGAAAGAGCTAAAATGAGTTGAAAGTACAATATTTAAGTCATCTTCTTAAGATTCACATTCACCTATCTTTATGGAACAAGAAGAAGAAGTACTAGAGCAAGAGGAAACAAAAAAATGTCAAAAGGAATGAAGAATGACAAATAAGTCATGGGTGTGATGTCATGGGCATGACACACCAAGCCAAGCCCATCCAGGTCACCTGAAACCTTACTTTTTAATATAAATAGACGTAATGTGATTGCAGATGGGTATGAAAAGTTTGAGGAATCATTTTTGGAGTTGTGAGGTCTCGGTTTTGAAGAAGAGAAGAGGTAAAGCTCCATTCCTTTGGAGATCTGTAGAGGGTTGAACTTTCCGACACCGGTTCAGAGGTGATATCGACACCGAACAACTTGGTTAAGCGTTCTCTCCGTTGTTTTTGTTTCTCTCTCTTAGGATTTGATTATATTATCTTGTGTGTATTGAATTGGGTATTGTGTAAGAATTATTGAATGCTCTATGTATGAACCCATTGCTAGAATCAAATACAATACATCATTGTTGTGTTTTTGATTCATTTGTGGAACCTAATAATTTTTAATCATTAGGGATAACATAGCTTAGGTTAAATGACTCGAGCTTGTGTGATTATTACCTTAATCTTTTTTCCTAACTCGTAATACAGCTATCCAATTAAACCTAAAGAGCTTATTCTAGGTTATTCGATAGCCAGGTTTAATTAATGAGCTTTTCTTAATTAAACAGGACCTAAGGAAAAATTAAAGTTAACAAAGCTTATTGTTATGGGGGTTTTGTTTGAATCACAAAATAAAGTAAAATTAAACTAATTAATCAAATTAAAGAAAAAATATAAAAAGATGAAAAGTGATGAATGCGTTAGGGACCCATTGGTTCAATCTCGGCCTACCCACAATTAAACATGTTTCAATGAGTTGTTATTCTCATACCTTTCCTAGCAAGTATTAATCATGGGTTAATAATAAGTTCTGTTAATCTTAGTTTTCCCTTAAGTCCTGTTTAATTAGGAAGAGCTTGTTAATTAAACATAATTATCAAACAACCTATATTAAGCTTTCTATATTTAATTGGATAGTCGTATTACAAGTTAGGAAAACAGATTAATCAAGACAACAACCACACAAGCTTGGGTCATTTATCATAATCTATGTTATCCTTAATGATTAAAAGCCATTAGTTGCCAAAAATGAATCATAAACACAATGATTACGTATTGTATTCGATTCCAACAATGTGTTCATACATAAAAACAATCAAATAGAGTATTCAATCATTCTTACATAATACCCAATTCAATAAACATAAGATAACATAATCAATTCCTAAGAGAGAAAGAACAAAAAAAAACACAATGGAGAGAATGTTTAACCAATTTCTTCGACGTTGATATCACCTCTAAACCGGCACCGGGAAGCTCAGTCCTTTATGGGTCTCTAGATGAATGGAGCTTTGCCTCTTCTCTTCTTCAAAACTGAGACTCACGACTCCAAAAATGATTCCTTAAACTTTTCATACTAATCTATCATCACATTGTGTCTGTTTATATTAAAAAATAGGTGAGCTAGCAAAATGTCATAGGCGTGACTTGGTGTGTCACACCTATGAAAGATTTGTCATGGGCGTGAGAAGTGTCCCACACCCATGACAAAATTGTTACGGACTTTGTCATTCTTTATTCCTTTTGACATGTTCTTGTCTTTTCGTGCTTTAGTCCTTCTTCTTCTTATTCCATGAAGACAAGTGAGTGTAAATGATAGGTGCTTAGTTGATTATGAATTTATTCCGTAATACTTACTGATTATTGCTATAAAATTGCTAAAGATACTCACTTTGACTCATATGTAATTTTAGGCACAATTTGGTGGTAATGAAGTTAAAGTGAGTTGAAAGCATTATATTTAAGCCATTTTTTAAAGATTAATTTTCACTTGTCTTCATGGAGCAAGAAGAAGAAAATTAAAAGACAAGAAAAATGAAAACATGAAGAAAAGGATGCATGAAAATTAATGGACAAATAAGAACAACAATTCAGTAGTGCATAAGTAAAGCTAGCTAGATGATGGACGCATAACAAGAAGAAAAAAAAAGACGTGCAAGAGAAACAGAAGCATGAATAAAATGACGGACAAGTCAAGTGAGGAAAGCAACAAAACACAACAATCCACAATCAAAAGGCACAACACCACATGGATCACAACGCAATAGCAACAAGGAGTAGCAATCCACACCAAAACACAGTGGTTTGGCAATGAAAGAAATGCAGACATAGTAGAGACGGGATCAGAGGGTCTTAAGTAATGGGTTTTTAATAGAAGAGAAATGAAAAATGGTAGCGGAGGATAGAATAAAACAAAAGGGGTCTTGGTTATGACTTTGAGTTCAAGAAAAGTAGAGAAAAAAGAGGTGTTTTTGACTAAAGGAGCTTGGGAACTTCAGGAGCTTTGGGAGAGCACAAAGATGGAGGAAAGCTCTCCACTATGAGAAGAACCACGGAGGGTTAACTTTTCAACGCCGATTCAATGGGGATATCAATGCCAATGACCCATTTAAGCATTTTTTTTGGTTTTTTGTTGTTTCTTTCTTTCTATAGAAATTGATTAAGTTTTCTAAGGATTTCAATTTTAACCTAACTCGGCCCAGCCCACCGGCCTGACCCTTGGTCGTAGGCCAAAATAGTTCAATCAGACATTGTTTCGCAAAATTTTTTTAAAAAGTATGCGGGTCAGGTCGAGCAAGTCCAGTCCATCAGACCATAGGCCAAGCTCGAACCATCCAACCAGGTTAGGTTGGACCAAGCTAGGAGTGAACCAAGCCTAGCCCAGCCCAGCCCATTGGCATCCCTAGTGTTATCCTATGTTAATTGATTTGGGTTTTGTTTATGGAAAATTGTATTCTCGTTATAGTTCGATTATTTGTCTATGAACCCTTTGATTATTATGAAAAGATGATTTGAATGCATACCCTTTGATTATTATGAAAAGATGATTCGAATGCATTCATTGGATCGTTTTATTACAAACCCTTTGCTAAAATTTCAATATAATCTGTAATTGTTATATTTGAAATTCATTTATAATGACTAATGGTTCGTAATCATTAGGGATAATATAACCTAGATTAAATGACACATCATATATAGTTTTACCTTGATTGATCGATTTTCCTAATTTGTAATGCTACTACCCAATTGAATTTAGAGATCGTATCCTAGGTTATTCAGTAGTTAGGTTCAATTAAAGATCATATCTTGGTTAAACACTACCTCAAAGAAAACTAGGGTTAATTATTAACCCGCAATTAATAGTTTCTAGGAGAGGTTTGAGAATGACAAATCATTGATAAATGTTTAATTAGGGTGTAGGCCGAGATTGAACCAAAGAACCGAATTCTTAACGAAATCACCACTTTCCTAATTTTTTGTGTGTTTTTTTTAATTTGTTTTCATTAGGTTAGTTATATTTTATTTTCTTATTTTTAAAACCAAAACCCCCCCAAAACCTAAATACTGATTAATTTTATTTCATAAACTTTACACATACTCTCAATGGGATTGATCTAGACTCACCACTACTATAATAGTAGTCTATTTTATTTTGACTAGCGTTACGACGTTGATTCAAACCTAGTCGTGAAGCCCTTAGAGATTAAATCAAAATAATCCAAGGATTGCACTATAGGGTTCAACCCTGGGTTGTTCACTTAATTGGAACCTAAAATGAATGGACCTAAGTTAACCTATATGCCATGCTATGCAAGCAAATTAGGAAAAAGGGGGTTTTGATTTTTGAAATCATTAATTGAACTAAATTGCATTGTAAAATGTATTTTTTTGGATTTTAGGGATATAGAAAATGAAAGGATGAAAAACAGGAGATTAAACAGTGATGGAATTCTCTTGAAAATGAGCTCTGGCTATCATAGTCGAAATTGATTTTAGTGGGAGTAGAAATCACTAAGCTTCAAAATGGTAAACCTTAAAGTACTCCTTAAGTCCAGGATCTTGATCAATGGGACTCCATTTCTTAAGATCCTATTAAGTGCTCTTATTGTGTGTAGTAGGATCAGCCAATGCAATAGATTAAATGAAATCTAGAATCAACTCAATATCAAACATAGCCATGCAAGATAAGAGAGAATAAAGAAGATTACAAATAGACATATATGAAACTTCATATATTTAATCTCAAAGTTCTACATAAACCAATCCAAACTACACATAATGAATATCCAACATTTGATTAAAACTATAATCAAGTAGCTCAATTACAAATTACAAATCCTAGACTTAGGAATTTATAAATTCATAGCTGAATCATGGATTAAACTACTCCTCTTTTAAGCTCATTGAACTCTAGCCATTGCTACACCTTCAAAAGGAAAAAGAAACGCCTAGACACACATTGCACTTAGAAGCTTCATAGTTGGGAATGAATCTGATTCACCCATGGTGGAGGTTTGATAGCGAAAAAAAGAGGAAATTAGGATTAGAAGAGAGAAAGATGATCAAGGATCAATGGAGGCTATCCCCTCTTAAGTCCATATGTCACTTATCCTAAAATAGGGTTTCTAAATTGGTATTCAGGTCACTTTTCATGAATGGGTAAGTGAAATTTCCAAAAATGGTTTAGGTTTGGGTTACTGATTCGAAGGTTTCGCTGCGGCGAAGGAATGATTTCGCTGCGATGAACTTTTCCCGAGAGATCTTCTTGTTTGATCTTGTGACTTGCAATTTCTTGGTCTTCACTCTTGGCTCTACTTCTCGGTGTCCTGCAATGAAAAGCAATAGTTTGTAATATCAATTGTCCTGGAAACCAAGTGAGTGCAATTACTAACTAATTATGACAATTTTAGCCTCAAACTACATTAATTTAAAACAAACACTCTTAAGCTAAATTAAGCACAATATCTAACAAAAAGAGACAAAAAGTATAACAAAAACTATGAAAATATCACTAAATAATATAGAAAACTTGGGTTCAATCAGATGTGCTCTCATTAAATCTTACGAAATTGGCTCAAATATTATGCTTTCAACCCACTTAGCTTTTTCGCTTTCAAATTGTACCTAAAACCAAATAAGAACTAAATTGAATGTCTTTAAGCATTTCATGGCGATAATCACTAAGTGTTATACAATAAATGTATAATCAATTAAGTACATATTACCATTCACCAATATATTAAAGGAAGGTGAGGTAATGCGTTGTGATATCCACTAGATAAAGTTGGCAAGAAATTCCAAAGAATGTAAAATGTTCAGTATACAACCTCAATTTACATTATCATAGGTCTTCTTCAAGTTATCCTTAATGATATAATTCTTGCTTCCCTTTCTCTTGGTTTAAGTATTGACAAGTTTTTGCATCAATATGATGTTATTGCCCATAATTCTGCCATGTAAATAGGCACTTGTGAAATGTCAATGTATTTGTGTAAGACCTCTTCCATCCTTTGAGCCAAGATATTAACAATTATCTAATACATAGTGTTACAATAAGAAATAGGTCTAAAGTTTAAAAAAACATTCTCTGCTCTCCATTCTTAGGAATTAAAATTACAAAGGTACCATTAATTTCTGATAACATTTAGCCTTTATTGAAGAATTTTAGAATAGCATCAACTATCATATACTTTATTAAATGCCAATATTTGTGAAGAAATGATGGTTAAATTTATCATGTTTAGGTGCCTCGCTTGGATTTAAGCATCTTAAGGCAATCTTAATCTCTAGACTTGTAAGGTTACAAAAGTAAGAAGAAAAATGAGATAAGAGGTGGAAATAACAAAGCATAAAGCAAGTAGTAAGATATACTAAGGAGATCAAAAGAACTGAATGAAGATGAACAAGATGAGTAGTAACTTATGCAGGATGAAAGCTGGAATAAGAAAATTTGCTTTGACTTCTCTCTTCTTGAATTACCATGCTGCCCTTATTTGTTTCTATTTTTGGAAACCAACTTTCCAGCACCTGGTCCCTTCTCCTTTTGCCTCTTTAACAGTTGTAAGGTGACTAAGGCTTCTGCCTTGAGGGGTGGTAACCTTCTCTCTCAATAGAGGATGTCCCAACTCTCTCCAGAGAGTTTCTTGTGAAATCTGGAGATAAAACTTTAGGGAAAACAATGACATATAGAAGAAAGTATAAGGATACTTACTTACTGGGAGTTTGAAAAATAAGATACACACACTACAAAACAAAGGTACCCTAAAGCCTTACCAAAATGTTTTCAAGGATGGTAAAGATTGGTGTACTGCTTTAATTGATTTTTTTGGACCAAGAGACCTGATTTCCTAGTAGTGAATGCTTAGGAAAAAGCTATATGGGGTAGAAAAGAGTTTAAGTAATGCTAAGGGAAGGTGGCACAATTTTATTCAAGTTCATTGATGATTCTAACCTAGCTGAAATAGTTAAAGAAGGGCCTTATCATATTGGTGACCAACCCCATTTCATTCAGCTGTGGAAGCCTGGAATGGAGCTAGATAGGGGTAGGATTGAAGTACTGCCAATTGGGGTAATCATAACTATTCGATATCTTACTTCCTAAATCTCCAAAGAGGGTATAAATAAGAGTCCTTCTCACTCTTACTTCCTAAATCAGCTACTTCACTTAAAGAACTTAGTCCAAGAGGATGTTTCCTCTAAAATTAGTATTGAGAACAAAATTCACTATGGTTTGATAATTGATCTAGTCAAGGTTTACTTATTCACCTCCAAGGTACACCTAGGAACTCTCTCACCTTTCCCCTTTACATTAAACTTAACTCTTTCAACAATGGAAACATTTGGCTATTTCTTGATAGCATCAGCCTTTTATAACTCAATATTCTCTAAATCCATCTAGGCCTGATATTTTTATTGGAAGGATCAACTAGCTTACAAACTACTGAATAAGTTCACTAAGGATCTTCTTAGAATGAAGATTATAATGGTTGATTGGCATATAATCATTTAGCATGAAGTACTACCCCAAGGTTTCTTTTCTTCTCTAACCCAATGTCAAGAATAGGCTCAATAATGTTGACAAATTTAGTTATCTTAATGATAGTAGATCCTACCCATTATGTTCATCATATGAAGAATCCAGGGATCAAATGTTCTTCATATGCACAGCAACAAATGTCATTTAGGGACAAATGAAGTAAAAATATCTCTGGATTGTTTGAGGAAGCTCTCTTTCCAACATCACTCACTAGTTATCAAAACAAACTTCTCTTCCTAAGTCTGAAAAACAAATCTACATAATAGCTATGGGTCTTTGTGTGCAGATCATTTGGAAAGAAAGAAATTTTAGAAGATTTGAGTCTAAGTTTAAATTAATTACATCACTTATCACAGAAGTTATCAATGGCATCAAGGAACTAATCATTTTGAAGAGTTTGGCACCAAATTGCAAATCCAGTTTACTACTTTCTTTGAATATTTAACCAATGTATTGCATTCTAAACCCTAACTCTTAGTAGGCATTTCCAATGTGCTTTATCACATTTTGAAGGGTACTTCGCTTGAACCTCATTTTAGGTTGTAATTTTATTCTTTATTAATGTTATTTTTTCCTTAAAAAAACTATTGGATATCTTATTATGACTATTTTGTGATAGTTAATATTGTAATAACTGCAAGTACACGACATAACTATAGCTAGTATTGACAAATACAAGTCAATCCTACAGAGACTATGTCTAAGGATTGAATTTAGATTTTTAATGGAAAGAAAATAAAATTAAACAATTAAAGTAAACAAACAACACAATTTAAAGAAAAAAATTGGAGACACTATATTAATTATCAGTATCAAACAATTAGTACCTAGGCTTTGAATCTCCCTAACCTTTAACCGATTGATTATTTGTCATACAATTATGTTGTTGATTAATTGGACCATGGAGATTCCTAAGATATGCCAATAGCTGACCTTAAGTCTACTAACAACTAATCCTAAGGTTTCTAACCGAATTTCTCAGGTTAAAACTTATAAGATTGTGTTATAGTATTATGAATCCCTCTATCAGATTTGACTTTAATCTAGAAGATTTACATCGTCCTATCTTTAGGATTGCAATCAACTTTTTTCAACTATTGTAGATCTATTCAAACCTAGGATTTTTCAATAGCTAAGTATGAAATCAAATTGAATTCTAAAAATCAAATTAATATACAATAAATAAAACAAAAAGTTGGATATCAATAATCATTAACCATAGTTGCATTCATAAAAGAATCAAAACATGTCATAGTATTCAACCAGGGTTCATCTGACATAGATAGTAATAGAGAATATAGCTATACATTAGCGAAAACAAAATCTTATCTATATAAACAGAAAACAGAATAGAAAGCATCAAAATCATAATTCTAAATCTCCCTGATTCTTCTCTATCTTGTATTCTGACAATGTAGACATCTAACCTTATGTTATGATGGACTTGCCAATAAAAATCTTCTGTTTTCCATTCCTTAAGCTCTAAATCACCTATGGAATTACCTTTGAACTTCTTAGAACAATGTCAGCCACTTCCTCTTTTGATTTGCTCTAAAATGTCACTTTTATATGAAAATCTAGGTTTTTGGGGAGCACAGTCGTGCATAATTGAAAATCGCTGAATATCACGAAAATTTATGAGTGTGCAGAAATGCACAACCATTTTAGTTCATGAAAGCAATTATTACCTATAAACACACTTGAAGCATATTAAGCACCAAATATGCAACAAAAGTTTAAAATATCAAGCAAGAATACATTCAATATGGGGTAAAAATATAGTCAATTAACCATCTATCAATATCTAGGGTCAAGTATTATTAATTCAAAAAGGTGAGGTTGAAACAAAATAAGATAGAATTCATTCCTAAGTTATTATCATTGATTAATTACAAGTTCACTACCTCTTTGATAATTGTTCAATTGTCAATTTTCTCTAGTTTAGTTTATTTTTAGCTACAGTTATTATATTATTTACCTTAAAAAAGTTTTACAAAAATTGTTAAGTTTCTAATAATAATCCTCATGGGAATGCTATTGTTTATACTATAAAGATGCGACACTTATACTTACGATAAAGATAGATTTAAAAGAAAACATACAATACTCTAAGAAACACCTCTAAGATTATATATTTGAATATATGATACATACACAAAAATTTCTCTTGAACAAAAGAAGACTAAATAATGATTATAAAAAGCAAATAGAAAATTTAAGAACGGAAATGTAACTAATTAATGCTTTAATAAATGGCTAGCAGTGTTGTATCATTTATAACTTTACATCAAACATGTATTCAAAAATCATAAAATAAAAAATAATAACAATCAATTTATTTCCATTAATATTAATTTTCACATATTTCACATATAAACAATATCCACAATTAATATTAAAAATTATTTAATCATCCTACAAATATAAAATTAAGGAGAATATAAAGTAATTAAAATGTTATAATTTCATCATATAATAAATAATAATTACATCAAAATATTAAATAAAAAGAATAATAAAGACCCATGTCTCTTCAAGTGTTATAACAAGAGTTCGTGCTAATGAAACAACCAACTAGAAGTGAAATTTGAAATAAAAATATTTACAATTATTTTTATATTGCATATATATAATTTAACTTATACATCAAATATAAGTAAAATTAAAAAAAAGAGAAGAAATAAAAACCTAGAACTTCATTCAATCGAATATCCACTCAAATTGCATTGACCCTAACTCTTATTCGGTATAAAATGCTCATCATTGAAAGAAACCTCATCATCACCATCATTGAAATTCATTGTACCAAATGACATGTCAATTCTTTCCCATCCAATATTATCTTCTAAGTCACTCTCATGTATTAAACTTGATTCTTTAAAAACCCAACCCATTAAAAGATTGATATGTTCAAGGCAAATTGGATCTGTAGAACTAATTGTTTTACTAAGAGTCCTAGTAAATAAATAGTTAAATTATTACAAAATCAAATGAAATTTATATTCAACTTCAAAATAATAATAACATTTCTTTCCCAAAGCTTTAAATTTGTATCAGAAAGAGACTAAGTCATTTAATCTTTTGTGTTCCAATCTATTCCTTTTCTTGGAATGGATCAATTTAAATATGCTCCAATACTTCTCACACTCTATTGCACTCACATACTAACTTAGAATTTCAATTGCAAACCTTTGTAAATTCTAGAACACCACTTATGAATAGGTCCTACCAAGCAACTATAAGACAAAAAAGTAAGATTATAAAGAAAATAAAGTAATGATCAATAAGTAACAAAAGTGATATTTGACGAATAATAATAGGCATTACAAAATCACTAAAGGCATTCTTATAATTTCTGCTTATGAGCATAAGAGATCTTGCATCATCTTATAAGCAACAATAGTTATAATATTAATTGCATTCCTTTATAGGCTTCAACTTTCTTATTAAAACTTAGTCTGAAATAGATACTAAGATTCAAAAGCTTCCCTTTAAATATTTTTGGGGTATCTAGTTGGGTGTTTGATGTGTATAAGTTTTAATTAATAACCCTCGATAATCCGCAAGCTCACGATTCATTAGCATAGTACCTAAGGTGTCAATCTCACAAGGAGGAATAATCTAATCCTAAAATCTAAGGCTAGAAAACAATACAAAAATTCAAATTGCATGAAAATAAAAATGAGAAATTAATTTAATCAATCAATTTAAATTAAGAATCAATCACGGAAATACTAATTACTAAGCAATTGCAGCACATCCAAGAATCAACCTAAGGAAATTACCAATTGAGAGAAAGGAAAATTTACCTGTCCTTTATGCTAACCTAACTGATTATCAATTACTGGATTGTTGGTTCTAGATGATCCTAGGGTTGATAACTCTCTCTTAAGTTATAACCATTAGCCCTAAATCATAAACCCTAATTAGATTATGGAGGTCACAATCTCTTAATTTACAACCTATCCAGAACCCTAATTAGTTCTGAAGTTCTTTAATAGACCATCGAAACTTATTGATTTGATTTAATTCTAATTTCTATTAAATTACCTAACTCTTGTTAGCCCAATTTAATTGTTTTCCATTCGATTCATCCTCCTAGTTTATATCAAATTATGCAATCACAAAATTAAATCATAAAAAATCCAGTAAACATATAAACAATAAAATTTCATTAATTCAAGAATAAAACTACAAAGGTGAGTTTAGAACATCATCATTATTTTAAATCCTATCATTAACTATTTATTCCAATTCCATACAATAATAAAACTAAAATTAAATAGGAAATACAATCTGAATGAACGATGGGAGGCAACGAAGTTGGGAAACTCCTAATCTGGGAGGTACGTCAATTCAGCTTCTTCTCCTCTTTTCTCTTCCTTCTTCTCTTCCTCTGTCTCTCGATGAATTTCTCTAGGGTTTCTCAAAGTGGTTGATGCAAAAGCTCTCCTTTATCTCTTTGTCTTGTTCTTAAATATCCTTTCTATTCTCAGTAGTCTTAGGGTTTTTTGGGGTTCTGAAAGGTCTGAAAAATCCATCAAAACTTAACGTTTTTGAGGGTTTATGCATCTACATGACGCAGGCCACAACCATGGCCCTGTAGGCCACAATCGTGGGTCGCATCTAAGTCTTTTGTCACGATCATGGCATGCAGCCCACGATTATAGGCCATATCCTAGACTTCTGTCATGATCATGACATATAGACCATGATCATGGGCCAACTCTGGTGCTTCTGTCACGATCGTGACTTGTTGTGCCACGATTGTGGGCTGTTGTTTCAGGTTGAATGTCTCTGAAACTTTTTCGTTCTTTGATGTTGACCCTAAAACATTAGAAATCATATTAAGGTATCTAAAAAACATAATACTTAAGCTCAAAGACTTATACTAACCCATAAAACACTTAAAACACAAATAATTAACAAATTAGCACAATTCTAACCTAAACATATACTAAATGATTGAATTAGTAGCTAAACACATATTAAACTAAGCCCTAAAACACGATGCAATTTATACTTATCAACATCCCCACACTTAAACGTTTGCTTGTTCTCAAGCAAACAAAACAACAAATATACAAAATCACAAGGCTCATAATGCAATAATGAGATAATGAGGTCAACTTTATGAAATAAATTTAACTTTAAATGCAATTATTCAAGTTGCTCCAAATCATTAACATGCAAAATCTGCGTTGAGGTCAGACTAAACATACATATTAATCAAAACCCAAATGTCAAGTTGTTAACCCTTTCAATTGTAAGCACATTAATAATTCTTTGGTCATTCAAACTCTGTAACCGCTCCTAAATATGTTTTCATAAAAAAATCAAGCTATTTATAAGTTTAGGTTTAATTAGAAAACACAATTTTATTTTATTTACTTTTTATTTATTTTTTGTGGACATGGACCTAGTCTTTTACACAGAGGCAAACATTGGTGATGAATGTCGATTCGGTTACTTGACTAAGTCATGTTTTTATTAAGCTACTTGGTTGGAATGTCATTATAGCCTTTTGACACGAAGGTACACATTTGTGATGCATGTCGATCTGATTACTTGGCTACATCACGTTATCAATTGGTTACTACCTCTATTCATAACCCGAAGGCCAATGGAATAGTTATTCTTTAACAAATACTTTTTTTAAATGCCTACCTTGTTGCTTTAGCTACTTGTTTTCATGAAAAATTACTAACAAAACTACTTAAGTCAAAGAACTAAAATTATGAATGAATGTGGCAATTTAGAGGGTGACAAACTAACAATAAATGTTGATTAACTTACATAGTTAGCCAAAGACCCCAATTCACTAATTTTATGAGTTAATAACTCTTCACAACCTAGTAAACTATGTTTAAAATTAAATCAATTTGAATCCCTCTAAGCCATTGACATATTGACATAATTCACAAAAAGCAACCTAACAAACTATCATACAAAATGCAAAATTCACACTTAAAACAAAACACATAACCCTCTCCACACTTGATCAACACATTGTCCTCAATGTGTGAAGGAGGCAAACAAACACGTAAGGCGAGAAGAAACACAAATTAAAGTAAAAATAAAATAAAGACTAAATATAAAAAGAAAAGGGTTAGGAACAAAGCCATGAAGTAATGGAGGTGGGGATGGTGTTGGAGGTGGTAAATGGCTTTGACTTGTTGT
>JANIJH010000005.1:49513613-49528122 GCA_024520975.1 Erythroxylum areolatum
GTGGTAAATGGCTTTGACTTGTTGTCTTATCTTGGAATTGTTTAAAGAGAGTGGGAGAAGTAATAATCCTAGATTAATTCAAATTAATAAAGTTTTATTGAAAATTCAAAAAAACTCTAACTAAACCTAACAATTTAAATCGAACTACTAAACATGCTAAATTATGGTCATTAGCTTGACCTTACATCCATGGAGGTGTCTTAATTGTTTGAACAGAAGGAAATCACTTTCTTGTCGCTGGGAGTGCAACGATGCCCATTGACCTTAAAGGTTTCCTTGTTAGTATTTTCCAATTTGAGGGCTCCATAATAGAAAAATTGAATGACTATAAAAAGCCCACTCCATCGAGATTTTAACTTTCTAGGAAATAACTTCAATCTTGAATTATATAGTAGTACCACATCTCCTACTTTAAATTCATTTTGTTTAAGATGAGAATTGTGCCATTTCTTTATATTTTCCTTGTAGAGTTTTCCTACGCATTATAATGAAACTCCTCAAGTTCGTCTAGTTACAAAAGTCACTTTTCGCTTACTTCAATCAAAATGTAACGCTTTTATTACCTAGTGTGCTAGATGTTCTAGTTCGACTAGCAAATTACAAGTTTTTTCGTATACAAGCCTATAAGGAGTTGTTCCGATAGGTGTTTTGAAAGCAATCTTATAAGCCCATAAGGCATCGTCTGGCTCAATTGCCTAATCTTTCTTAGAATTGTTCACCGTTTTTTCCAAAATTCGTTTCCACTCCTAATTGACAACTTCCACTTGGCCACTAGTCTGCGGATGGTAAGGTGTAGCAATATGGTGGTGCACTCATATCTTTTTAAGAGGGCATCAAAAGATTTGTTGCAGAAATGTGTACCTTTGTCACTTATTATCGTACGTGGCACTCCAAACTAATTGAATAACCGTTTGATGAACCTTTGCACCACCTTTCCATCATTGGATGGAGATGCCATTGCTTCAGCCTAATATGAAACATAATCCACCCCAATTAGAATATACATGTTTCCCATTTAATATGGGAAAGGAACTATAAAGTCGATGCTGCATACATCAAAGACTTCCACTTCTAAAATGTTGGATAAAGGTATCTCATCTCTTTTGGAGATGTTACCTATTCTCTAATATCAATCACATTGTACCATGAAAGTTTGAGCATCCTTAAACGATTGTGGCCAATAAAATCCACTCTCAAATATCTGAGTTATCATTTTGTTAGCTTAATAATGTCCATCATATTGACCTTCATGACATTGCTTCAAGATCTCCAACATTTCCTCCTCTAGAACACATCGTCGCATTAAACCATCAGCGCATGTTTTGTACAAAATTGGCTCATCCCATAGATATTAGTTACAATTATGTAGGAACCTCTTTCTTTGTTGATGAGATAAATCAGAAAGAAGTTTACGACTGACAATATAATTCACGATATCGGTAAACCATGATGTAGCCAATCTTTTAAGCAGTATTAGGGTTTCATCAAGAAAATTTTCATTAATATCTTCATTTGGCTTGCATTCTCTTCCTTCCAATCTGGATAAGTGATCTGCAATCCCATTTTCTGCTCCCTTTTCATCTCTCATCTCTATATCAAATTCCTGTAAAAGTAACATCCATCAAATGAGCCTTGGCTTTGCATCCTTTTTGTTAAAAAGGTATTTTAACATCGCATGATCAGTGAATATGATTACCTTTGATCCTAAAAGGTATTATCAAAATTTATCACATGTGTACACTACTGCGAGTAATTCCTTCTCTATGGTGGTGTAATTAAGCTGAGGTCCTGCAAGGGTCTTACTGGCATAGTGGATCACATGCAAACTTTAATATTTCTTTTGGCCTAATACATAACCTATAACTTGGTCACTTGCATCGCATAACCTCAAATGGAAGTGCTAGTTTAGTGGTGATAGAATTGGTGCAAATATTAATGCCTCCTTTAGTTTATTAAAGGCAGACATACACTTGTCATCAAATAGAAAAGGCACATCATTGACTAACAAGTTTGTTAAAAGTCTTGCAATTTGTGAGAAGTCTTTGTTAAATTGGTGGTAAAATCCTGCATGACCTAACAATCCTCATACATTTTTACATTACTAGGTCGTGGAAGTTTCTTTATAACTTCTATTTTTTCTCTGTCAACTTCAAATCCTTGGTGTGAGATTTTATGCCCTAGCATTATCTCCTCTTGTACCATAAAATGACATTTCTCCCAATTCAACACCAAGTGATTCTTCATATCTTTAAAGAACTCTGTCTAAATTGGTTAAACACTTTTCAAAAGATTCTCCAAAAATTGAAAAATCATCTATGAACACCTCTATTATATCTTCGATCATGTCGACGAAGATAAACATCATACATGTTTGAAATGTAGCTAGGGCATTGCATAGTCCGAAAGGCATCCATCTGTATGTTAAAGTACCATAAGGGCAGGTGAATGCGGTCTTTTCTTGATCATCAGGGTAGAAGAAGATTTGATTGTATCCTAAATATCCATCTAAGAAGCAATAAAATGAATGACCAGCCACCCTTTCTATCATCTGGTCTATGAACGGAAGAGGAAAATGATTTTTCTTAGTCACTTAGTTGAGTTTACGATAGTTTATGAACACTCTCTATCCTGTGACCATTATTGTTGAAATTACTTGTCCACTCTCACTTTTTATTACTGTCATTCCACCCTTTTTAGGTACACTTTGTATTGAGTTGAACCATTTACTATCAAAGATGGGATAAATTACCCTTACATCTAAGAGTTTGATTATTTCTTTCTTTAACACCTCTTTATGTTAGGGTTTAGCCTTTGTTGATGCTCCCTCACCATTCTACATCCTTCTTTGAAGTTTAGGTGGTTGGGCTAATAACTCAAATATCAGAAATCTACCATCCGATGGCTTTCATTCGCTTTCTCACAATTGTTACCACCTTACTTTCTTGGTTCTCATTCAATTGATTTGAGATGATTATCAGTGACATTTGATCTTCACCTAAAAAGGTGTATATGAGATGTGCAAATAAAGGTTTAAGCTCTAATATGGGTAGTTTTTCTATGGATGTTAGTATTGGTGCTTTAGTTCAGATTAATTTATCTTGATGTGTTTAACATCCAACTCCTCCATCTCATCATCTCCTTTAGACTCAAGTTTCTCATATCCATTATTTGTCTTAGTTGCCAATGACTATACTTCTTCGATGTAGCTATCAACTTATTTTTTCAAATTTTGATCCATAATTTCTACCTTCATGCATGCGTTGCTTACTGTTAGGTTCTTTAAAGCCTTATTCATATTGAATTCATTTTAATCTTTGCCTATTCAAAGTGTTAATTTTCCTTTGTGAACATCAATTATGTCTTTCCCTATATTCATAAACGGTAAAATAAGGATCAGTGGATAATTCTCATTTTTTTCAAAATTGAGAACCATAAAATCTACATAAATAATGCACTTGTCCACTTGCATCAGAGCATCCTCCATTATTCCAAATGCTCTTTTAATAGATTGATCAGCCAACTGAATTAACATTGATGTTGGTTTGACCTCACCCAACCCCAACTTCTTGAGCACTTTGTAAATTCAAATTCACCAACTACATAGGGTATTGTGAAACTCCTTGGATCCTTCAATTTAGATGGCATTTGGCCAGTGATAATGGAACTTTAAGTGCCAGTTAGAGCTACCATCTGATTATCTTCCTAAGTACACTTCTTTGATAATATGTCTTTAAATGTTTTTGCATATTTAGGCATGTGTTTCAAAGCCTCTATAAATGAGAGATTTGTCTATAATGTCTTTAATTTCTCAACCAAAATTTCAAATTGCGTATTTAGCTTATTCTTTTGTAATTGTTAAGGAAAAGGAATCTAAGGTGGATATGGTGGAAAAGTGACATAAGGAGGGTATTCACTTATATTCACTTCTTTCTCCTTTTCTTGATTCCTCTATTGTCTTTTTGGGTGGTTCAAGTTCCTTCCCACTTCAAAGTGTAATGCCCTTTAGTTTCTCCTTGGTTTTATTCCCGAAGTGTTAGGAAGAGTTCCCCTATTTCACGTAGAGAAAGCATTTGGAAATTGATGTACTTGGACCTCTAGATTGTGGATTAAAGAGGAATGGTTTTTTATTACTTGTTCGAATCTGCCTTCCACTCTTTTATGCATTGTGTAGGGTTTCAAGCTTGTCTAAAATTTTTTCCAGCTTGGATTCCATTGAGCTCAATTTATCGTTTTGGAAGCCTGTTGTCCTTGAGGTCTGAACTGTCCTCCAGCATTGTTCATCCACGAGAAGTTAGGACAATTCTTCCACCTACGGTTGTATGTGTTGGAGTAGGGATTGTTCCCCCCACCTCGTCTATATTGAGCTCCCATATAACTAACTTTCTCTGGATTGCTATCCTTCATAAAAAAATAGTCCACTGTATCATGGTCCATCTATCTATATAGTTCACACTTTAATTACACAGCTTTTACCGACATTGAGGATAAAGCCTTTATGTTGCTGAGCTGTCGAGTTAAGTTATCAAATTTTGCCAGCTCTGCCATTTGATCAACACCTAAAACTCCTTTTTTTTCTCAGAATGTAGTCATTTGTTTACTGCTTGTTCACTCATAAGCAGCTATTAGTCGCCATCTCCTTTATTTACTCTTCTACTTCATCTATCATCTTTCTCATCAATGATCCTCTTGAAGCTGTGTTAATCATGCCTCTCGTATGTGGGGGGTTACTCCATTATAGAATGTTTGCAACAAGAATTCCTTGGGTAAGTTATGGTATGGGCATTTTTGTTGCAAATCCTTGTATCTTTCCTATGCTTCATAAATCGATTCTCTGTCACTTTGCTAGAAGTTGGTAATCTCCTTGATAATCTTCGTGGTCTTAGTAAGGGAAAAATACTTATCTAAAAAGGCACGAATTAGTTGATCCTAAGTTGTAACATTAGCTAGGTTGAGAGAATGGTACCTAGCTTTTGCTCTTTATCTTAGGGTAAAAAGGAAAAGCCTAATTCTTACCATATCCTCCAACATTTGATGATACTTAAAGGTATCCAAGATTTCAAGGAAATTCACCATATGTGCATTGAGATCTTCCTTCTTTAGTCTATAGAATTCCACGTTCTGTTAAAGCGTATTTAGGATGGTAGGTTTAATTTTGAAAGAGGCTTCTTGTACAGATGACCTAGCTACCCCTTAGTTAGTCGCATTGAAACCTGGTCTCATGAAATCCATAAGGGTTTGTTACTGACATCATTGGTTCATCCAAATCTTGCTGAAATTCTTCAGCCATTGATGCTTTCAAGATTTCTTCTTCTTCTTCACGCCAAACTTTCCTAAATGATCGTTCTAGTCAATTGATGTCTAACTCTAAGGTTTCAGCTACACAACTCGAACTTTACGTGACTCTTGTGCTTATGCAAGATCACAGATTCAAAAATAAAAAGAAAGAACATAAACTAAAAACTAATTATAACGCATTAAGTTAAAGAATTAAACTGATCACCTGCCAGGCAGTTGCATCAAAAACTTGGTCGACTGTTTGATGTGTGTAAGTTTTAATTAATAACCCTCGATAATTTGCAAGCGAATGTTTTGTTAATGTAGTGCCAAAGGTTTCGATCCCACGAGGAGGGATAATCTAATCCTTAAATCTAAGGCTAAAAAATAATACAAAAATTCAAATTGCATGAAACTAAAAACAAGAAATCAATCCAATCAATCCAATTCAATTAAGAATCAATCAGAAATACTAATTACTAAGCAATTGCAACACACTGAAGAATCAATCTAAGAAAATTACTAATTGAGAGAAAGAGAATTTTACCTATCCTTAATGTTAACCTAACTGATTATGAATTACTAGATTGTTGGTTCTGGACGATCCTAGGGTTGATTACTCTTTTTCAAGTTATAACTATTAACCTTAAATCATAAACCTTAATCAAATTATGGAGGTTACAATCTCTCAATTGATAACCTATCCACAACCTTAATTAGTTTTGAAGTTTTCTAATAAACTATCGAAAACTTATGCAAGATCTCTCTTCACACAATTTACCGATTTGATTTAATTCTAATTTTTATTAAATCACCTAACTATCGTTAGCCCAATTTAATCATTTTTCATTTGATTCACCCCATCATTTTATTATCAAATTATGCAATCACAGAATAAAATCACAACAAATCCAATAGACATATAAACAATCAAATTTCATGAATTCAAGAATAAAACTTCAAAGGTGAGTTTAGAACATCATCATCATTCTAGATCCTATCATCAAATATTTAATCCAATTCCATACAATAATAAAACATAAATTAAATAGGAAATACAATTTGAACAGACAATGGGAGGCAGCGACGTTAGGAAACTCCCAATATGGGAAGTACATAGAGTCAACTTCTTCTCCTCTAATCTCTTCCTTCTTCTCTTCCTCTATCTCTCGATAAATTCTCTCTAGGGTTTCTCAAGGTGGTTGATGCAAAAGCTCTCCTCTACCTCTTTGTCTTGTTCTTTAAATATCCTTTTTATTCTGAGCAGTCCTAGGGTCCGAAAGATCTAAAAAATCCCTCAAAACTTGACATTTTTGAGTGTCTACGAGTTTGCCAACACAGGCCATTATCATGGCCCACATTTGAGCCTTTTGTCATGATTATGGCATGTAGGCCACGATCGTGGGCCATGCCTTGGGCTTTTATCATGATCGTCGTCTAACTTTGGTGCTTTTGTCACGATTGTGGCTTGTTGTGCGACGATCATAGGCCGTTGTTTTGACTCGAATGTCTCCAAAACTTCTCCGTTTTTTGATGTTGACCCGAAAACACTTGTAAACACATCAAGGATGCCCAAACATCCATAGATTATCTAAGAATATGCCCTATAGGAATGTCATGTTAGAGCAATCAAATTCACTTATTAAGGCATCATACATAACACAATTATTTAAGAAGATCAAAACTTCCCATTTTATTCATAAACATGAACATACATTGTAGCATTACAGTACATAATCCATATATATACATTACCAACAACATCTAAGAGTTTGCTACTCTTTACAAGATGTTCTACATGAAGTGGAATGTTAAATCAAAATATCCCATCTAGACTCTTTAGTGTCAGCTAACTGACCTTTGAGCCATTCTTGCTCCAAAACATAAGTACCAGATTTCTACTTGATTTGCTTAGGAGTCAGAACTCCTTTGAACCTAAAAAATAACATTGCAATTTTGATGAGTTTGCTAACTTAGTGAGTGAACCATTATCAATGTGCTTACTCATATCAGCACTCAATAACACATATATAGTCCAGTTTACCAAATATTTCATATAAATGAATAATTCTCATCACGTCATATACTTTATTGATTTCAACCATTCAATATTTCATCTAAGTTCAATGGGCATGTTAATTCAATTAGTCAATATGGTATATCCATTCAATCATTTAATAAATAAGGATGCATATGCAAATGGACATGTGACTCACTTCATTTTTACTTTTTTTGTGACCGAGTGTCGATTTAATTGTCCCATATCCATTATGGATACTGGGCCCATTTTATATATCGTCCCATACCTATTATGGACACTAGGCTCATTGATAACTGAGCCTGTGACTCTTTGTGCACATTTATGAGCTTTAAGCTCTTTTTCACTTGGGTAACTCTGATCATAACTCCTTTATCTGTTCATGCATTTCAATGTAACGAGATGCAACAATTCACATATAATGTGTTTATTATTTCACATTCGATATATTCCATTCATATATCACATTCTTCGAATCTAAGTCCGACATCCAACATTCAGTTAAGAACATATATTTCCATATTCATATACATTTACAAAACACTTCCAATACATTCCCAAATATCAATCTCCTTGGAAAATTGACGGTTCGTAATTATCATAATCACATAAGTAGCAATTCAATAACTGAATTTTAAACAAAGCAACTAGATTATGGTGAAAGAACATCTAGGTTGACTCATAGTATACTCCAGAATAGCTATTGTCTTGATGATCTGGCAATGTCTGGATGCGGTCAGTCATTTTGTGCTTCTATATTATGCATTACACACATATGTATACATTACTAACTTATTTAATCAAATGAATACTCAATCATGTGCATATAGAGTGTCAGGTTTAATGCATGCTCAATTGACTATCTCGGGTATGTAACCTTATTCACAAATCTTGCTCATTCATTTGTTATATCTTGTACATAACTTATTGGCAGTTAGATCAATGCCTTAAGAAATCTCACTTACTCTAAATTCATGCAATCATACATTTATCCATCCCTTCCTAGCATTCCATACTCACTTAACTTCCCAATTCTCATTCAATCATACTTAATTCATGACTTATATCCCTTGCATCACATTTGCATTCATAAGAACACCTTCATTTCTTTAATAACTCATACTTCCCAAACATATACATTGATATCAAACATTCCATTCCTTAATTCTAACATCAATTATCAACATAATCTTATCAAACCTTTAATTAATCAAACAAATAACCATCTAAGTTTATTTAAAACCTTAATCAAATCCAAATACACGAAAGTAAAGTAACTTATCTTTTGTTAGTTCAACAATCACATAAAACAACGTTTTTAATTTCCCAAGCATTTCCCATAATTGTGGGTACTTTTCCATGATCGTGGAAAGATAGAACATATACTTTTCTTCTCCAGGGCAATTCCCACGGTTGTAGGCTACTTCCACGATTGTGGAATGGATGAACAGACTATTCACCATACCTTTCCTTCAATCTTTTTCCAAATTTTAACACCGTCATACTAATCCATTGGTCATACCTCAATTATTCTTCATTTCCTCATCAATTTCATCACCAATTCTAACTTAAAATCATTCAATTAATAACTTATAAATAATAGTCTTTCATGCATCATAATCAAAACAAAACTATAATTCACCTTCATACATATAACCCTAACCTATCGATTTCTAGAACACTCCCAATATACCCATTTTCTTCATAATTACATCATCATATAAACTTCAAATCTTAACCTAAACATCTATAAAATCCACTATTTTCAAGCATAAAAAACAAAACAAAAACATACATTCATTCATCAAATTCCAACACAACTTTAACATAAACCCTACATATCACTCATCTCACTTTAATCATCATGAATATTTCTATTGTAACATTCTATAGAGATCAAAAATCACTTACTTGATTAGCCCTAATTTCACCTCAATCTTCAAGTTAACTTTATCTTCCAACAAGCAAGGATACTCCAAGAACAAGATGGAAATAGAAAGGGGTTTTAATTCCAAAATGAGGTTACATAAATTTTGTAGTAGAAAAGAGTAGAAATTTGGGACAAACTCAAAGTGTAGAGGTTATAGGTATGGGCCGGTGGTAGGAAGTAGAAGAAAGAAGAAGAAAGAATATGGCTAAAACAAGACAAAGCAATGGTCTTTCAAGAGTAAAATCATGAGTTAGGTGTGTGGTGAGGGTTTGGCCACTTGTCCAAACACTTATCAAACAAAGACCCATGCTACATGTCTCCTTTTATAAGCTACCAATTGTCACTTCATAATTAATCCATCTTTCTCATAATCACTAGACCATTTGTCACCCAATTAAGACACCATTTGTCACTCATTTAATCAAGCCATGTGTCACTATGTCATAGGTCTAGTCAACCTAAATTTCCACGTATCAATTTATCTTTCTATTCAACATTTTTCCTATACTAGATACTTATATTACTTCATCAATCACTCAAATGTAACATTAATTTCCAATTCACTAATTTAATCCATCAAACTAAAATTTAAGAAATAAATAGCACACAATCACATCAAAAACATTTAAAATCTTTCATACACCAGAATAAATCAATTGAGTGTGTAAATTATCTTTGCAATGCCTTTAAAGTATGATTCATGTATGTATGTGAATATGATGCATGCAAATGAAATAAACTTCACATATTCTCATATGATATGACTCATATGACTTCATTTAGCAGTTAAATTCCTATGTGTAGGAACATGGTATTACATAAAACATAAATAATTAATAAACTAGCACAATTCTAACCAAACACATTCTAAATGATTGAATTAATAGCTAAAAACATATTAAACTAAGCCTTAAAACATGATACAATTTACACTTATCAGTAGCTATATCCTTCAAAAAGCTAAGTACCATGATTGTTTGATGTTGCTGGAGATATACAAAAGCAAGATTATTGCCTAGTAGGATAAATTTCTTTCTTAAATAGGAAGAATTCGACTAATTATTTCATTTTAAAACAATTGCACTTCCATTGGAGCTTGTGCTTGGTACTTCCAAAGAAAATCACTAAAGATATTCAAAGATGTATGAAAAATTTCCTCTAGTCTATAAAAGCATAAGCTTCTAAAGGGAATAAGGTGAAATGGGACCATCTTTGCTAAAGGAAGCAAGAAGGAGGGATCAGGATTGTTTCTTTTCATTTGATCCAAACCAAGCTAATTTCTAAGAGAATTTTGAAGCTTCTCAATGATAAAGAGGCTTATATAGCAAATGGATAAATGTCTACTACTTGAATAATTCTAATTTCTGGCTGTTGGAAGAGAAAAATGAACATTCTTGGCCTTTTATCAACATTTTAGGGAATAGATACAATATTTAGCCCCTCATCAAACTGTAGATTGGTAAAGTAAATATTCTTAGATTGGTTTGACAACAGGACTTCTTATAGTCCATTAATTAAGGGAGATGAGTTGCTAAATCTAGTAGGTCAATGGGTAATTAACATTGAGGTCTCATATATTATTGTTGACAATGAGTGAAAGATCATGGGAAGAGGAGCTGGCAGATTTTGAGATTTTTTCCCTAGATACGTGTCTAATTCATCCATCAAGGAGAAACTAATACGATCTGTTAGTAGTAATAGAGAATTCACCAACTCTTTTTTCTTGAAAGTCATAAGACCTTATCATCCAGGTGTATCTTCGTATAATATAGTGTGGAAAGTATCCTTAATGCCTAAAGCTTCGTTTGTAACTTGGTTGGTAGTTAGAGGAAGTTTGAAGACCAAAGATACTCTTGAGGGGAAGCAATGATTATATTTTTGTCTTATGAAACACATTACTTGAAACTCCTAATCTCCTATTCTTCAAATGCAAGTTTTCATCTTCTGCATGGGCAAGGATGCGACACAAATTGAATTTAGTTTTCCTTAAGAATGACTGGAGAAAAATTTTGGTTTAGGATGAGATTCTCTATAAAATTATTGGAGAAGACATGATATATCTGTTTCTAATTATAACTTGTTATGTTTATTCCATTTTGGTTTAAAAGAAACCAAAGGATCTTCAGGGATGTTCATAAAAAAAATATGTTGTTGCAAATAGGAATTATTGTTGTATCAGAGAGATACTGATAACTCTGGTGTAATCATATCTTGATTTTTTATTATATTATAGCTTTGTTACGAAGATTGGCTGCCTAATCTCATAGTTACATAAATATTGTATCTATAGTTTTGTACCTGCCTTGATTACCTTTTTGGCTATTTCAAAGATATTTATTTATTAATCTTGCAAAAAAAAAGTTGATATGTTGCTTAATATCACCGTTTCTTAAATTTTTTATTGGATTCATTTAGTTTCATAGATGTTTTAATCGTGTATAACAAGGAGAACTAGCTCCTACTTTGGTGAAGGCTAAAGTTCCACGGTTAGTTAGAAGGGGAAACTTTTCCTCCAAGGAGGATGTCTTGAAGACTATTAAAGGGTACCAAAAAAATTCAGATATTATTTACAACATTTAGTTATCAAATTTATGATTATGCTGAAATTATTTGTCAATACCAGTAAGCAAGAATTGATTGTTTTGCAAATATATTCAATTCAATTAGTCCATTCAAATCACTTGTCTTAAAATAATATAAATCTAATTCTCTTTGGATTTGTGAAAATTATTATTTTATTCATTTAATCAAGTTATTTCATTTATTAATATCTAGTCCTTTGGCTTTTTAAAAAGGAAATAAAAATAATGAATTAGGCCATAAATGGCAAGAAAATTTTACAAAGTAGCTACAAAGAGCTATACACATTGAAAGCCAAGCATTAGAAGTTTATAAGCCTAAAGACAAAATACTACATAAGTAATAGACTTATACATTCCATATTATATTGCAGTAGTCTTCATTAATACCTAGTGCTTTGCTTTTACGTGCTCTTCATTGCAACATTTTCTTGTTGCATCAGGAAATATGCAATTGGTATAATATATTATTCATATGTAATATCTTGTATTAATATATTCATATGATGATATTGTAACTAGATAAACAAATATCGACAAAGAGAAAAAATTTGTAGCTTTCGTTACTTATGCACCTGGTATATATTTAACATGAGAAGAGTGTAAAGGTGTCGTTAATGGATTCAAGTATGCTATTTACTATCTTTTGATAATTTTAAAAAAATTGAAAAGAGATTTTCTTGTTTATTTTATTTTATTTTATTTTTAAAATTTAATCATTAATTTAATGGGCATAAATAGAGATTAGAAATTAGATGAACAAGATAAGAATTAAGGTATTAGTTTTATTAGACATGAGGGGCATAAAGGACATTGCATTAAATTAAAGGAGGGCAAAACTGGAAGAAAAGGATAAAAATTATCTTAGAATTAAGAAGAAGAGAAGAGAGAATCGTGAGAAGTCATAGAGAGGAGAAGAAAATGTGAAATAGAAGAAGAGAAAAGGAGAGAGTCATGAGAGAAGCTAGAGAAGAGAGAAAGAAGAAAAAGAAAATCGTGGGAAGAAAAAGAAGGAAGAAGATTTGTCAAGGTAAGTTCATCTTTTCTTCTTGCTTATTTAGAGAAATGGGTTGTGTTGAGAATGAAGGGATTAGAGAGATAATGGGTGTTATGTTGGGAGAAAGAAGGGGAAGAAGGAAACCCATTTGATTTAGCATTTCTAAAATAGGTCTTAGGTTTTCAAACCTAGATGGACTATGTGTAGGTTAGGTTTAAGATTAATTTCTCATTTTTGTGATCATTGAAGTTTTATAAATTTTATGGAATATTATTTTGAATGAGAAATTGGTTTGTTTAGGAAACCAAGGAAACCCAATCTAAAAGCAAGAGGAAAGGTAAGCTTGACTTGGATTTTCACAAGCTAATTAGGTGGGTAATGTATTTATGGTTATTGTGAAATTGGGAAAATTCTTACCTATATGTGTACGTTGATTGCGTGAATTTAACTTATTGTGAATGTTGGATATTGCTTGATGATTGATAACTATGTTATACCTTGAAAAAGGGTATGACATTTTGAATTAAATGAAAAGAGGAAAAAGCATGAAAAATATGAATATATGATGAATTGAATTGAGCATAAGAAATTTGCTTGTGTTTGGGCAAGAGAGGAACCATTTCGTTCATCACACGCATGTTAACAAGGGCCTTCTCCCGGCTGCCCACTTATGGCATATGAGCTCCAAAAAATGGACTCATTTTGTTCATGGTGTAAGCTTCGATTTTTTCATTTCAACCCATGGGACCCTCGAACCATTTGGTTGTGCATTGCATTTGATCATTGAACATGATAAATGATTGAGTGTTATGCATGAACGGTTGAGTATCTATATGAGATGCTTGAGTGATTACATGTTTAAATTCGAGACTTTGAACAAAAATTGTTGATGATTGAGCTGCTAGATGTAAATGAGATGGAATACATATATACATATACATATGCTTGAATTTGTGGCTAATTACCGATGGCTATAAATATATTAGCCACTGAGCTTCATAGATCAACCCATTATTTTTACTCTTCAGGTGCAGAACAAGATGATTGTTGATCCTTGCAAGGCATTCGAAACATCTAAGATAGCTAGAATTATTTTGTACTAAGTTAGTGACTATTTTGGATAGCTTTATAGATATATCAAACATGAGCATCCTTTTGTATTTTGTATTAAGCTTTTGATGTGTATGTTGATATGTAAACAAAGCTTGTTCGAATATTTAATTTGTTTAGCAATGAGAAAGAGAATTTGAGGAGTTCCTTTTTGTGTATGATTATGTTATTTTAAAGGTTGAGTATGATGGTTGTGGAAGTGGAATGTGTATGTGCGCATTCTTTTTTGTTGAGATTACAAATTGTTGTTAGTATTAGAATAGCATGTTAGAGTTGGGATGTAGCGCCCCCTCACCGTAGGGTACATATCGGGACGCCCGAAGGTCGATCCGACACGTATCCCACGATAAAGGTTCACTACCAGAAAATTTCACTAATAATCCTCATGGCATCGCAATGATTAAACCACAATATATCAGAAATCAGTAAATTTAAAAAAATCCAAAATATCAATCTGGTACAGTCATCCAATATCAGAATAGACAAGTCTATCAGTCCCCTAAACAAAACCAAAAAGGAAACTGATACAAGCATCTATCCTAAGTCATCCTCAAAAGTCCATCCCAGCTGACCGACTTGTG
>JANIJH010000005.1:49530208-49542138 GCA_024520975.1 Erythroxylum areolatum
TCGAGAATCCAACTCACTGTTGTCCTTCCTCTTGCGATTGGATCAGGTCGGCTTGGTTTCCTATAACAAACCAAGTTTCCACTCAAACAATATTCAAAAGAAATATTCAAAAAGCTTGAAAATCAAAAGTAAAGGCACTAAAAGTCTACATTCGACTTCCAACCAAATTCCCGAATCTTAGAGGCAATTTCCAAACTTCTTTCCTTCATGAAACTTGTAGCCCTACGGCTCTAGCTCACACGAATCCAAAATCACCTCATTTGGACATCCACAGCAAAAGATATGCCCAAAATACCAAAATTCACCTATGCTGGAAACTGGGGGCTCGCCGCGACGAAGGCCACGCTCGTCGCGACGAACGGCCTGCTGCTTGCCGCGACGAACGGCCCGTGCTCGTCGCGACGAACATAAATTCCTACGTCGTGACATGAACACCTTTCTCGCACGTCGCGGCGTGCTCATGTGCACGTCGCGACGTGCGGGTCTGGAGAATGTCTCCGAACCCGATTTTTCCAGCATTTTCCCACTTCAATCCTTCCATTTTGCAAATGCAACACTTTTAAACCTTAATTCATGTCTTATACTCCATTTCTAACTCATTCAAACCTTGAAATCAGTCACAAACTCATCAACCCAAGGATTTCACCTAGTTTTTCTGAAAATCCCTAAAGAACCGATTCTAACACAATACCAAGCTATACTAGGGTTTAATCTAACCACAATACAATGGAATGAAACTACACTTACCAGGAAATGTCCCGAATCTATCGAAAATCCCTTAGGAACGAAAACCCTATTCTCTTCTCCTTCTTCCACACCCACGGCAACTCTCTCCCTCTTCTTCTCTTCTTACTTTTCTTCTCTTCTTACTTTTCTTCTCCTTCTTTCCCTTCTAATTCTCACTTAAGTCTAAATGGGAAGACAAAGACCAATTTACCCCTCCTAGCAAAGCTTTAACCTATCCAACTCAAGTGCTCTTCCTAATTTGCCCTCAAACATTTTTATCCTTTCATTTCACTTATATCACAAAAATTCAACTTAATCTCAATTTTTCACTAACACTCCCAATTAATCAAACTAAGTCATAATCACACAATGAACACAAAAAGATTTGGGGTCCAACAATTTTGGTTATGCATTTTGCTTAAATATGTCATCATTGTTTGCATGAGCGTTGACTATCAATGTTTGGTTCATGAATGTGAATTTATGGTATGTGAATTGTGATATTTCGAAATGCGTGTACTTAGCAAATGATTACTGTGAGTAGTTATCCAAACTAAATATTTTCTCCATTAAATTTTCAAGCTTAGCACAAATGTTAATCTGTGTAAGTGTAAGTCATTAAAATATGATACAGAGAACATCTGCAAAGACCAAGGCCAACAATTTGAAGTAAAAGTACCTTTAGATATATCTTTTGATTAAAGAATGGTTGTGTATGTAATATAAGAAATTGTATGTTTTCTTGTTAAGATTATCATGTTAATGTAAAGATGTAATACTATTTTTCAATGATAATGTTAAATGTTATGAAATTTTGTAATATGTATATGTGTATCATCAAATAGAAAAATGTGTAATGACAATCCATATAAATGGATAGAAATGTAAGTCGTAATGGTTTGTACAAAAATTTGGTTGACATGTATGTCGGTGGTTGCAGATTCAGGGTATGTTACATACAAGACACATAAATAATAGGTTTTTTAAAAAAATTTCTTTGCTATATTTCAACTCGAACACAAATCATGGCTTCCAACATGAACGACAACACCCACTGCCAAGGATGGCAATTTCATATCAAATAATCAAGAAATAATTTCATGATTGCCCTTAACCACCTTATAAATAAAAGCAGATCAGGATGAGTTTTACAAACTACAACCCATGAAACACGTTCAGTCTTTTCAACCAATTTCACCATCCAAAATTGCATGCCTAGTCAAAACTATCTCCTTGACAAGATTCCTATACGTGAATGGTCTAACAGCTGCTCGTAAAAACAACTCGGGTGGGATTTTACTCTTCCTTATCCTTTTACTCCACCTACCAATCCCAGCAATTTTCCATTCCTCAGGACTTACTTTTGCTCTAACACCTCTTAAAGCAGTTTCATCCCCATCTTCACTATTTGTGTTTCCCTTCCCTTGCATTTCCTGCCACTGCTTGTTATAAATTTCACTGGTCCTCTCCATACTCCATTTGGCCAAATTCTCCATTTCTTCTGCACTACTGATCGCTTTCTTAAACTTCTCATCCCAACACTCATCATCCTCTTCATCATCATCTTCTTCTTCAACCAAATCATCTTCTTCTTCAACCAAATCATCTTCTTCTTCAGTTGCTAATTCACTATCACTGGCACTTTCTTCCATATCCAAAACCACATCATCTTGATCATCACCATCTCCATAATCTTCAATCCATTCGCTGAACTCTGTTCCATTCTTATCAAAACCTTCATCTTCATCATCCGGCGCATCACATCCCAATTCCATTTCCTCCAACTTCAACTTCCACTCCTTGGTATAAGGATGTAACAACTGCACGGGATGATTTGTCAACAAAAACTCCAAACATTTTGACTTCTTCTCATTGCTCAATTTCTCAAATGCATTCACGACATCGTCAACAAATGCCTTCTGACTGATTCTCACAATCTTACATAATCCCTCATAATACGTGCAAGTCTCCACAATCCCTTCCTCCTCATTCTCCAACGCAAACATAAAATCCCTCTCTGTTTTTGGATCCAGAAATGGCATCAAAGCCCTAAAGAAATCCCCTTGAGGTTCAAACCTACACTGATAAACTGGCCTCTTAACATACACAATATCTGGCCTAAACCAAGCGGCACACCGCGTAATCAACCTCCTTGCCTTGTTCCCTAATCTAGCCATCAAATTCCACTTATCCAACCTCTGTTTACCAGCCTCTAAAACCACTTCACTCACTAACGTCCACTGCTGCCATGGAAGTTCATTCAATCTCCACCTGGGGTGTCTCACAAAGACCCAATAACGCCTTAAGCCCACATTTTTATCCAATTCCTTCACTCTCTCCCCAAAATCAACGTCCATTTCAAACTGCTCAATCTTATCCCATTCTTCATTGTCTTTCACTTCACTATACAGAGTCAGACACTCATCAGTGATTCGACCACGAACCGGGTCACCGAGAACAATGCCGCGCCACGAGTAGGGCCCGAACTCACCGTACTTGTACCAATCGTATGGGTGCCTGAGATTGGGGTCATCTTTCTTCATGAACCGGACCATGCGGTCATAACCGAGACCGATTAGGTTCAATTCTGCCTCGGTGAAATTGTCTGGGTAGTTCTTATTAGGGTTTTTGAGCCTGTAGAAAAGAGACTCTGCTAGCTTCTTGGACTTTTTCCACGCGTTGCGTTTCATCTGCCGACGGAATTCGGCGTTGCCCTCGATCCTGCCAGCGACTGCTTCTCTCGTTTTCTTCTTGCTGCGGCCAGCGAACGCACGAACGTCCCTTTGGGAAGGTTCATTTTGGTGGGAAAGCGAGAGAACAGGGAAGAATTGGGGTTTTAGGGCTGGTGTTTTGGGGCGGGTATGGGGAGGGCAAAAGTTAGGATTTAGAGACTTGCAGAAGGAGAAGTCCCGAGTCAGCATTTTCTCAATTCGCAGAAGACGAATACAAAGATTGTCCAGAAGACGGCTGTAGAGCTAGTGTCCAGCCTTTAATAAAATAGAAAATCTTGTAAAAATTACTCAATAAAGACATACTCAGCAACCTTTATTAAGCCTATATAATCTACATCATAAATCTAGATCTTTTATAAGGAGTATCCTTTCCTTAATTTCCACGAAACTTCAACCGAAAGAATTGATCAAAGGAGTTAGATTAGACCAATATGGCCTAAAATCCACTTTTACAAATCAATACATAACTCTAGAGTTTCCGTCTAAACTAATCTCCTCGTGGCTAGACCAGGGTTACACATATCTCCATGTAGGTGCTATTTGTATTGTCTTAACATTATATCGAAGAAAACAAATTCTAGCAATAATAACTCGAATTTCTCTCTGAGATGCAACATACACATCTTACCAAAATGCTTTGATTGGCATCCTCCTAACCACTTTCAACAATGGTAGTATCATAATCACTATTACTCTAAACTTTAATATCAAACTTGATGATCCAACTTTACCTATAAGATTAAAAGTCCAAATTCAAATTGTTAGAGCTGAGCAAGATCTTACTGTTATCATGATCGCATTTCATCATTAGATCATTTACAGATTGCAAAACTATGCTTTAGATATGAACTTTCCAAATTCTATACGAGATTCCCTTTATATGGTAGCAAACAGGTCCCAAAATAAGACCACCATCATCCAAACTCTACAACAGTAACCGCCACATCAACTGACAAAATTAATGCCTGTAAAGTGGACACGAGAAGGAATTTCATGCTCCACATCGAAACTCTATTCATACTATCAAAGTCTATTTTTAGCAAGCTTGGAGAAGAAAACCTAGAACCATCCACAGCTTCTTTTGGTCCAATATTGATGATTACTTCAACATTTTCTCATGAAAAAGGCATTAGTGGTCCTCCAATCCACTTTGTCTACCCCAATGGGCATGAAATGCATTTCAACCATGTTAATGGACATTTCAATTGCGATGTAGATTCATCTATGTGCGACTCAGACTTTGAATATTGGATGGATGAATATTCTAGCAGTGACATTGGAGATTATGTCCTGTGATGGAAAGAAGAGCCCAAAAAAAGTCCCAGGAAAGATTTAAGTGCCAACCTCAAATGAGGATCCAACGCAAACGTGATGGAGATGATGGCTTAACGCCTTGGATTCATATTAAGCCTAGATCAAAGGATCCCTCTTAACTATTGAGAGTAGTTGGAAAGAAACACTGGATCTAACTATGAAGCCCTATGCTAATTATTTCTCCAATTCTTATGGAGATCCCAAAACCATTATCTTGAATAATGATGAGATCATATGAGAAATTTTTTTTGCCTTTTTGGGGTATCTATGAGGTTATACTCAAGATCAATAGGTATCAATCCATGAGACAATTGTGTACCTATTTCTTATATAAAAGAAGTACTAAATTGGCAGATACAAAATGTTGTAACACAAAAGACTGTCCTTCGCTGAATTGATTCAAATCTTGATGGTTCATCCCAACAGACACAATGATTAAAGTCAAAGGATGATGCTATATCTCTCCAAGTGCGATAATTACATCAATGACTACTTAATTAAGCTGCCCAGCTTGATTTTGATTTAAGAAGATATATTGAACAATATTATTGTGGACCAGATTTCTCTAAAAAGGAAAGAGAATTATAAAAAATTTAAGAAGAGCTTAAACGAATTGTGTTTGATGTGGTTAAAAAACAATCCAGAGTAATACATGAACCATACCCTATGAAATTTCCAGTCGTAAGACCTACTTATAACACTCCATCAGCTACTAACTATAAAAAAGTCTTCAAAAGATCCTATTCATTTTGAACAAACCCTTCCAAAATCATCAAATAACGTTCCAAGCCAAACCTACAGCAAAATATTTTTTTTTTCTAAACATTTACAAGTATAAACACCACTAACTTCTCCACCAAAAGAAAGATCTTCAATAAAAGAACCCACACCCGACTAAGAATGCATAGCTACCCCTTAATCAATTCCTAATAGCTCTAAAAGTCACAATGATAGCTAAGACTATGATTATTTTATTGAAAGCTCTAAAAGCTCTTAACAGCTTGCAAATCTCACTCAAATATCTCAAATGATGATGATTGTTCCATACTTTTCCCGACCACGCGCAGAAGTTGAACCAAAGGTTGAAGATAATGAGTCAATGATTTAACTAGTGAGACCATAAGGAACTCCTATCTACAAACGTACTTTATGACCATGGTTCACTTTTAATGAGGTCCTACCAAAAAAAATGGAGAGATCAACTACATGAATTTAGTGTTTAGATAGATTTTCAAATGACAAGACCATACATGTTTCTTAAAGAGATCTAGATAGAATTTGTCTTCAAAATGACAAGAACTTTAAGAGAATGGTTCCAAATCCTTGGTGAATACAGATGCATATAAGTACTGCAATTGTTATAAGTCAGTTCCTTGTTAGGAGTGATTCGTAAAGAATTCATCGTAGAGTTCCAAGTCATTGATCAATAACAAAAACATGAATACTTCGAAATGGATTGTTATATGAAAAGTAAAGATTTGTAAAAACTTTTTTAAAGAATGTCTAAAAAACATTATATGCTTAATGACTTCAAGGATGTCAATCTTCGATATGCATTAATTGCCTCCCTTCCTGATAACTTACATCCGAAATTTCAAAGGATAATCAATTTGCTTCACTAAGATATATCTCAAATCCCTCTCAGAGAAATCTACAAACTAGCTTTAGTGACATTGGAACAATTGTAATAATAACACAAGTTTTTTAAGGCTATGATAAAAGGTGAACTACAATTCAAACAAACGTATAAAAAGCCTTACTTAAAGATCAAATGCAAAGACAGAGAGAAACGTGAATGAAATATAAAGAAGGATAAACACTTCAAAAGAAAGTTGTTATGAACTTATTCACATCCTTTTAATCAAAAGAGGAAAAAGAAGATAAGATTTTTTAAATGACATGCTTCTGAAACTAGAAATTAAGACAGATATCACCTTTATGGATAACTAGGTCATTGTCACGGGTGTGACACACCTATGCAAAACTGCCCTCTCTTCTATTTTTAAAAACACAACACCCCTAAAACCTTTTCTACCAGCTCTTTTCTTAAACCCATATCTCCAATGTGTTGCATTTTGACTTGGTTATCCCTTGTGCTGTGCATTTTGTTCCTTTTCCCAATTGTTTGAGTTTTTGGCATGGAGTGTATTTTGTTTTGGAGTGCACTATGTTTGGTGCTCCAACATGTGTTGCTTGCACTGCACTGCTATGTCATTTTGTCCTTGACGTGTTTCCCATCTGTTGTGCTGCTGGTTGTTGCATTTTGTCCTCCATTTGCTTCCACCTGATGCACGTCTTGGTCTTCCTTCCTTTGACGGTGTTCTTCATTTGCTTATGTACATAAATTCACATTATTCCTCATGCCTATGAAACTGGTTGTATAGCCATGACACACATACTCACGGCTGTGTAACTTTTCCATGAGCATGACATATTTTAATGGTTCATTCTTCATTTTTTTTCATTTTATTATCTTCTTCTTTCTTTAATCTTCTTCTTTTTACTCTAAAAAGAGAAAGGATTGTGAATCTTTGAAAAAGGCTCAAATGTAGTACTTTCGATTCACTTTAGCTCTTTCGCTTTCGAATTATGCCTAAAACCATATATAAGTCAAAGTATCTTAGGCACTTTTCTAGCAATATTCACCAAGTGTTATTTAATAAATTCATAATCAATTAGGCACTTATCAATTTCTCCCACACTTAGCCTTTGGCCATCCTTGGGCAAAACTTCAAAATTAAGCTTAAAGACCTAAAAACATTTACTTAAATCTCATATTTTCCAAGAATACATAATCATAAGCAAAGATGAATGACTTTTAAAAATCATAGCAAAAACTTAACATTCCAAACTTTTACTCATGATCAATCAACATTCAATACCTTTAAAAACCGAGCAATCTAATGGTAGACTTGGAAAATGTGTTTAACTAAAATATATCTACAGGTACACTCAAATACCATTCATGATCATGACATTCTACAACTTAGCAAATCATTTCATTTCTTCATCACTAAGGTTCATATGCAAAATCATGGATCAAAGGACTTTTCAAAGTTTTAATGTGGGCAAAGGTTAGGTGAGATGTATTTGGGTCAAGTAGTATGAAAGCCATTAAAGCTAGTGCAACAAAGCAACATTTAATATGAAATCAAGTGCAAAAACTAACATTCCCTCACAATTATGTACATTAACTATGATGAATGCAAAAACAATGTTTAACAACTCAAATTCAAGCTCTCATACACAAACACATGAAGCATAACTAATCAAAAGGGATCACTTATAAGGATTGATGATAACGATACATTGAACTACAATGAGTGAAACTTCCAAGGCAACATCAACCTCATGTCCAACATACTCAAATAACCGATTCAATACAACTTTAGGATGCATTAATTATAAACAACTTTTCAACACATATGCACTTCCTCCTTGATACATTTATTTAAACATTTTTTCATTCTTTTTCTTTTTCTTTCATTCTTTTTTTTTTGCTTTTCTCTCTTTTCTTTTGTTTTTTCCTGTCTTTTTTTAATAAACATTAAAATAAATTACACTAATATGGGAAAATCAATGATAAGATATAAAATAACATCCTAATCATTATAACCAACCCACACATATACATACCACCACACTCAAAATTTTGTACATCTATAAACTCAACAATCACAAATGCTCCACTAGATTTATGGCTTAGGTAGGACATTTGGTTAAGTTTAAAAGCATATAATGTGGTTTATACAAAAGGAAAGGCTCAAAGCTCAAAAGGGATTATCAAAAAGGAAAATCATATAATGGGTAGGCTATTTAGCTAATGTAGTTTGAAAAAAAAAAGAATGCCTAATCATTTTTATGTTAATGCATGTGATAAAAATGTGGTCTTCAATAGAAAATCAAAGCAAAGTTAGGATGTACATGTCATGAAGGTTACACATTATTAAAGGACAATAAGACTGATATGTATGTGTCAGTCTATTAAGGCTCAAAATCTCACTGGCTTTGTCTACTACCAATCATTACTCTTTTAAAGATAATACACAACCAATCACAAAAGTAAAAATACATGCTAAAGTTACTACGAAATTCTTTAGTTAATTCATACTATAATCATGATTATATAATCCTAGAAGCAACAGAAAACAAGAAACTATTTGTTTGTTTGCTTGTTTTATTCTTTCTCTCATTTTGATTGAAAACTTAAAATAAGCAAAAGTTCTAAAACACACATGCATATAAAACAAAATGCAAAAATTTTAAAGGAAAAGAAATTTACTTCCCTTAGATTGCCTCCTAAGAAGCATCTTTGTTTAGTATCGCTAGCTCGACTCTATAGTTCTCCTCATGTGACAAAATTTGTGATCTTTGGGTGTTACAGTTTGAGCCATTTCCACGTGAGGCAATTCAGGATAGGGTGTTGATAGTCTGTAATATTTAGCACATGTCTTATCTTCAAACTCTTAATCTTTACTAAGTCCATACTGTTGGCAAATATCTCGCATGACTCTTCACCTTGTACATTCTCGATCAATTTCTCTAAATTGCTAGGTAAAAGAAAAGAGTCCATTTTAACAATAAATTGGAACTCAGTATTTACCTTCGAGCTAAAAGATGTATCCTTTTTAACTCCGTGATCCTCCTCCACTTCTTCTTCATCAAAACCAATTCCTTGAGTGTTACACTCAAGATTCTCAAGCTTCTCTTCACTCTGTAAGGCCTCTGTGCTAAAGTCCTTTGGGTACACTTTAGGTTAAGATAGTTGCGTTTCTTTTCCTTTTGATGCTAGTAGTTGAGAGCTTATGTTAACTAACCCATCTGGCTTGCCAAGTTTTGGATCCTAGAACTTGTTTCTTGCTAGAATTGCACCTTTTCCTATTGTAATCGCAAATTATTAGCAACACAAACATTAATTAATTCCTCCAGAGAAGTACATGAGTTTTGTTGGTTTTCCAAATATGGGACACTGGACCCTGTATCTTGTGAAAATTGCCTTACTTCCAACTGGAACTCCTATACATTCTGTTAAAGTTGAATATTATTAGCAGTCATAATATTAAACAAAACTTCCAAGAAGTATTTTGTGGGTTATCCCATTTACATCTAATGTTGGACCCCGATCTTTGAGTGGAAATTTAGAAATATTAAATGAACTTGAATGAGTGTTATTATGTATATGTTTAGGTATAGATGTATCTATGCTTAAAGGAAATTGATGAGAAATAAGTGATTAGTTTTGATGACTTTGAAATTTGAGTAGAGTTGTATGAGTTATGAAAGTTAAAGTGAATGAGTTGATTGAAATGGAGATGAAAAGCATGAAATAAATAGTGAAAGTGTGAAAATTGGAAGAACTAAGAAAAGTTTGACTTTTGGGGATGAATAGTGATAGAAAGTTTGACTTGAGAGTTGACTTTTTGATTTAAGCAAAATTTGAGAAAATGATCTTCATGAAACTTGTAGCTTCTGTTGAGAGCTTTCTGTCGCCATAAAGTATGATATTTTTCGATGTCAGGATTAAAAGTTATGAAATTTAGAAGTTTGAATGTGTTATAGGTTGACCTAATTAGAGGTTGAATTTGTTATTAAGTGCTTTATGAAAGTTGAAGATTTTGAGTTGACCTTTAGTTTGATATAAAGTATGCAAATTTTGGATCATGGAATAAGAAGTCATGATTTTTGCAAGTTTCTGTTACTGTTTTAGCATGATTATTAGAGGGCAGAACCTTTGATTGGAAATTTGACTTCTTTATAGGCCAAATTGATTTTTCTATCCTTCATGAAAGTTTTAGGTGGCTTTCTGATCTTTGCATTGATATAAGATATGACATTTGTGGACCTTTGAGTTGAAAGATCGAAATTTGAGAAGTGAGTTATTGTTTAGGGCGATCCGACCCTTGCCCATTCCTTTGCTTCTAACTTTTTCGTCCGACATCCAATTAATCCGATTTTTGAAGCGTTGGATTCTTAAGATAATTACCTACATCATGAAGGGAAATTATGATTGTTCTGAGCATGTTTAGGTAGTTTGATGATATCTTGATCAGTAGAGATCTGAGTAAGTTGAGTCTTGTTTTTGAATAAATTAGAGACATGGGAATACAAGTTATCTGACGGAATCGAATTTTCAATTCAGTCCCTAAGATTTTCAATTTATGAATTGAAGTATTAAAGTAATAAGAATATATAAGGGCAATTTGGGGCATGACACATAAGTCTAAGAGTTAGAAGGCTTATCTTGGAGGGCAAAATGGACATTTCCCACCCATTAAGTTTTAAGACAATGAATTAGAAGAAGGAAATGAGGAATGAGAAGAAAAAGAAGAGGGGAAGCCATGGAAGAAGAAGAGAGGAGGAGAAAGCTAGGGTTTGAAGATTTTAAAGAATTTCAAGCCAAATCATGTAAGTATAAGCATCTTTCCCCTTGATTAGATGAATAAAACATGTTTTCAAGTTAGTTAATAGAGGATTAAGTGTTAGAAGCTTTCGGATGAGTTAAAGAATATGTATGGTTTTAGGGTTAAGGATTTTAGTGTGTTTGTGGATTATTTTTGTGTTGGAATGAGTTTAGAAATGAAGTAGGAATGATAATTTATGGTTAAGATGAGTTATGTTTGATTTATGTAAAGATTGTAGATGAAGATCGTGGAAAAATCAGGATTCGGGAGTTTCTGGGCTCGCAAGTCGCGACGTGCTCATGTGCACATTGCGGCGCACGCATTTGTTAGCGCCCTCGCCGCGGCGAGCTCCTTGGCAAGCTCAAGCTTCTGCACAGATATGTTTTGGTAATTTGGGCATAACTTTTTCTGTAGATGTCCAAATGAGGTGATTTTTGATTTGTTGTGAACTAGAGCCATAGGGCTACAAGTTTTATGAAGAAAAAAAGTTTTAATCAGTTTTTAAACATCTCAATTTTGGATGGAAGTTGAGTATAGATTCTTGTTTCAACATAAGGATAGTCCCAATATGTTTGGTGTATAACTTTCGAATTTCTGAAACAAATTGAATGATTTTGGAGTCAGTAGAAACTTAATACAATGGGGAGCATTTTTCTAGAAGAGAATATTATCAGATTTTCTCATTTACTTGATCAGAGTGATCATGGAAAAGTTGACCTGAATGTTTGGATTTTTAGAATTTATCTTAGTGAATATG
>JANIJH010000005.1:49626915-49660962 GCA_024520975.1 Erythroxylum areolatum
GAGTAGATGAAAGTTTCTGCTATTTCCTTTTGCATAGAACTGATTATCCATGAGCTAACCATTTCATCCACCCTTCTCCATTTCGAACGAGCAGCTTCATTTGTTGGCTCCACTAGGCTGTCATTAATAAATCTCAGTTTGTTTTTAGCCGCTAGAGCCCTCTTCATGGATCTGTTCCATGTCAGAAAATTGTTGTGGTTGAGCAGTACAGTCACGAGGGCCATTCCAGGATTGTCAGATCCTTGCAAAAACAGAGGATCATTTGCTTTTTGAATTAAGTTTGTAGCTCTATTTATGGGGTTAACAACTTCATCGTTTGTCGCCATGATGAAACAGTAAAAGAGAAGAATGGTATTAAGTTTAAATATGGGTAAGCAGAAAAATCGCAGATTCAATATATACAAAAGGCAAGCACGAGGTTCCTGTGCTTGGCTTAGAAAGAAAAAACAAAAACAATTGATATTTACACCTCATCATAAGAACCATCTAGAATATGTACACCTAACAATAAAGAATAACATTCGTAACCACCATATGAGAAAACAACAAAAAAAAGGACTGACGTTGAACAAATATATACGAAGGCTTCATATTTCATATTTCAACAGAAATAATATAATCAAGTGTTGTAGTTTGAGATGCATAGTTACTGAATGAATCCAACTCCTCTGGCATTGCCAATGTTTCCTAAAAGCAATTCAACAACTAGCCTACGACAGATATTTTTATATTTCTAAAGAACTCAAACATCTGTCCAATAAATATGTTACTTAAGGAAATACCTTAAAAACTATATTGGGGAAGCGAGTTGTAATTTCTAAAAGGCGAGATTCAAACCATAAATCCCTCCAGTTGTAATATAAATTGTCGTCGATGGAGGATAACCAAGAGCTTGAAGAAAAATTCCTACCTTTTTTAGAGTTAGAGGAAATAATCCTCCCAGTCGTTTTTCTGTCGAGTTTATCGTTTTATCCTCCCAATCCCATTTCCAATCCTAAGTTTGTTCTTCATTAATTAGTAAGGATATGATGGAGCAATACAATTTCACTCTTTCAAAGCCTTCCTTCTCTTTTTCAGTCCCCATTCTTTCAAAACCCTCTTCCTCTTCCAACACTTGCTTTCTGAGAATATGATGTGATTAATGAAGAAGTCATATCAGAAAAGATCCCAACTTGAAGAAGCCATATTTGTTTGCAACCCAAAAAAGCTTAATAACGTAACTACTTAGACCTTTAACTTCTAAGAGATGATGGAAAAAACTTTGCCAAGCTCCAAATCTCCATTGCCTCCATTGTTGACCTTTTCTCAAAGAGGATGGAGCAAGAACAAAGCGGTGAAGACATAGCGAGGCTGAAAAAGAAAACAAAATACAACGAAAAATTGGGGCAAGTTGTTTTTTTAAAAAGAAACAAGTTTTAAAAATATACAAAAATATCTTTTTACATTTTCATAAAGTTGTTGCGGATTTTTTATTTTTAAAAACAAGAAATCACAACAATACTCTACCAAATACATTTTAGTGACTTGTTTCGTTTTTCATGAAAACTACAATAGAAAACAAGAAAAACAAACAAAAAAACAAACAAGAACTAAATATGTTATATTTAATTATAAAGTTTCTCAAATTTTATAATCAAGTCTAACTTGATTAAAATACATTTTCTCTCTATAACCTGTTTTTTGTATGTACCTATTACGTTCCTACATATGTTGGGAATAGATATAATTATAACCCTAAATCATATTTAATATTTTATCAATTAAAATTATCTAATTCATATTTAATTCTTTAGTTAAACAATTTATATCTATAGATCAATATTGGTTTCTAGCATAACCACATGATTATTTATAAATGTCAAAGTTATTTTGATTGATCTTTTTTGTGCATAGTTTTTCTATATAATTCAATCCTTTTATAATACAATGTTTTAATTAGACATGGAGCATATAATTAATATCTACTATATTTGAGTTCAATCATGTTAGTTCTCTACCATTAATAATTGATTTAATTAATGACATTTTAAAACTATTTTCAAAATGTCAGTCTACCTTAGCTAGGGATTTTTCGAATCAATACTAATCGAGAACAATGAAACATTTTCTCTAATCACTTTAGTATGATCAATCCTATATTGATCACTCAACTACCTTTATATAATTTATGTTACATCCAATAACTATCAATTGAGCTATCACTAACTAGAATAGGTTATATCAAAACATAACAATCCCTATATGAGATACTTTGTAGCTCTCAAGTCAAATAATCACTTGGACAATCATTACAATGAAAACATACAAGTAATATTATAAATGGAATGCTCATATGGGTTGGTTAAGTGAACTTGTTCTTTAATAAACACCCTTATTTATCTTCATAATTTAGTCAATAAGATCAACTACTTCCTTTATAGGAAAGAAATATAATGTGCACTGGTCTTTTTATTCTTTATTAATGTCTATTTTAATAGAACAATGATCATGCACAATTTAAGGACTATAAATCGAAATTAGGTCTGGACCTGGCTCGGACTACCTGATCCTACTTGAGGTTAATAAGCTAGGCCTGGATTTATCGAGCCTCGGGCCTTTTTTTTTTTGAAAAATTTAGGCCTTGAAAAAACTTAGACTATGGCTATTGGGCCCTATCCGAGGCCTAATAAGTAATGGAAAAAATGATGTCATTTGTCAAAAAATGATATAGCTCTAACATTTTAATTAAAAACAATTTATACTTAAGCCCGGGCTAGGTTGCCTCAAGCCAAGTTGAACTTGCTGCCTTAGGCCTGACTCTGAGTCTGACCCCTAGCCTAACCCATTGCCATCCCTATTATGGATAATATAGAATGTAATGTGAATTTCATAATTATGATTTCATTTGTAATGTTTATAATTTCAAATATATACCTTATGTATTTTTTAAAATAATTATGTTACTAAAATATAACCAATCGATTAGTTGTAGGGTATAAACTAATGATTTTCTACTTGCACTAAGCTAATTGTTTGAGTGTCTTATATCGTATCATCATATGATGATCATGCTACTACTAGGATTGTATAATGAGAAAATTATACAAGATTCTCTATAGTGAGCACTTGCATAAATCTTACAACTTTCTTTTCAATCATAATAATTAAGATAAATAACCTAAATAGATACTTGGATCTTTAATGAAACCTTAGTTCCTTTTGCATGCCTAAAGGCTCTAATGTTTTACAACACATTACTTTATTAAATAATGTAAAGAATTATACCAAGTTCATTAAAGAACTTCACAATCAAAATAATCACTTCTATTAAATAAAAAGTGTATTATGCCTTGATTAGCAATTAATGCTAAATTAGAACCTTTTTAATCTCAAAATAATATTGATATAAGTAAAATATATCTTAATTAGGATAGTACTTACAAAGTTAATATTCATTTACTTTGAACTCAAATATCAATAACTTAATACTTCACAAGTATCAAATATCTTAAATACTAAACACCTTTATCACATTATCTATGTACTTAGACTAAAAGGGGTAAATAACTTCCATATTTAACTCTATAGATCTAATTCCACGAATTAAGTTATTACATGTCATATCCATTAAGAGTTGTTCTTAGAATATCATATACTTTTGTTTTCTATGAGCAATATGTCTTTACATACGCCCACTAAAGAGGATAAATTTACTCCTAACAAACTTTTTGAGATATGATAAATTCACAGTTATCTCCAAAACATACTCTTTGAATTTATTATGAAAGTTAATCTTCCAATGTCATAACCTTTCAACTATACATCAAATGTATCAATAAATGCATTAGTTCTAATTGGGCGTACTATTATGAGATTTGATCTTATCAAATTTTATCTTCCTCCTACTAGTTATCTTAAGAACCATTTTACTATAAGTCTATATTGAAACAAATACTTTATTCTATAGAGTTTATAAGATTATCCAACCTTTTGGATATCTTACAACCTTTTAGTATCAAATTTAATTCTAAACTTAATGGATAATATGTGCTTCAACTAAGCATCACTTCAACTCTTGTGAAGTCTTATTATTTCATATCTAATATGAAATCTTACTAATTGATTTAATTAGAATTTTTGGAAAAAAAGTTGTTGTACTAGGCATAGCTATAGAATAAATAAATATTACTTTATACAATATCCCATATTATGTTTTCTCCTTATATAAATATATACTATTATAGAATTTAGTTGTGAAGGTATTCACCATATAATCTCATTTCTTACATATAACCAAAAGATTTTAATATCGTCATATCAATCTCATCGAAATATTTTGACATTCTCAATTCTTAATTTTTTCTTAGATGAAAATAATTTGAACTTTTAAAAAATTTAAATCAATATTGCACTTTATACATATGATTACATCATATAAAGTCATTAGTAATATAATGAAATACAAATATTATTCTTTTACAAATTGTTATCATTTCTAGCACATCAAATTTATAAAATTTAATAATTCAACACCAGCGTCATCCTTTCACCAATAGTTGATTTGGTTATTTTTCAACTCAGCAAGTTTCATATGATTTATAATCAAATGATAAAAATATCCTAGTATGGAACTTTATGATTCTTATTATATTGATTTAACCAATATTGTATTAAAGGATAGCCTTAGTTATCTAGCTTTGTATTCTTTCCATTTATATTATGTATAAGTCTTCCTTTATCAAAAAATACAAACTATTTGTATAAATTTAGATCAACTAGTCTTACTCTATAACATATTCCATATCATTCCTTGAAGATTGTAATAATGTTGAATATAAATTTAGTATCAAATACTCAAAAGCATGAATTAGAAATATATATGGTCTCTATCATATCATGTATAGGCAAGAAAAGTTATAAATAGAAAATACCTTCAAATTTTGTCCATATTTATGCTTTTAGTAGGCTAAATTGAGCAGGATATAATTAAAGTACTATACCTTTTAACTCTACTCTGTGCATGCCTTTGCATCATGTTATATTGGTCTTAACATGTTGGGTCCCGTTTCCAGAACCCAACTTCGGAACATGAACGTGAGCTTAATCCGATGAGATTTTCTTGAACATCATCGATTCCTCTTCTTGCTCTGATACCATTCATGTTGGGTCCTGTTTCCAGAACCCAACTTCGGAACATAAACGTGAGCTTAATCCGATGAAATTTTCTTGAACATCATCGATTCCTCTTCTTGCTCTGATACCACTCATGTTGGGTCCCGTTTCTGAAACCCAACTTCTTTATAATACCATAACTTTTTCTTGAGCGTGCATATCACCCTGTAGGGTTATTTCCATGAATCCTTATTAGGCATCATCCCCCAAGGGTGGTGTGCCCACAACAGTCAAATATCAAAACAAACTTACTCCTCCAACTTACCCCTTTTTAACAAGGAAGTCAATATGAACATACACAATCGAAACTACTTCAATCTATCATTTCATTACTCACGCTACATAGTTTGTTAAACTTTATTTACATAACAAAAGCCACACAATTGGCTTATTACAAAAATACAAATAGCCAAAGAAACAAATCCCTTAGGCTCTCGATCACTTGATCTCCTAGCTATGACTTGAGGATTGGGATAGGAAGGGGTGAGCTTGAAAGCTCGTGGGAAACAGTTTATAATAAAATGATAAGCAAAAATCTTGAAAACAGTTCACTTGTCTTAGAAAACTTTCATTGAGTTTATAAAATGCATGTTTCTTAGGCTTTCAGCCAAAATCCATAAGTTGCAAAACATGAATGCATCAAATTTGATTAAACATATCACGAGCACATAATCACATCAGATGGTTCAGATGGATCCAAAATAGAACGTACTACGCATTTCCACATAATGGTCTTACGTAGCCGTGAACTTATGGGAGTCTCTGAAGGAGTTCCATGTCACTAGCAGGCAGGCGGGAGAAGCCTTTAACTTGGTCAACGTACACACGACATAACTTAGGGGGCCACCATAAACTAACATAACACATATTTTATGATCTTGCAAGCTTGATGGCCAAAATGGCCCTTCTCTTGAAAACTTGCTTATCATATACTTGACGTATATCTTGAAAACCTTTCTTGAAAACATGCTTTCAGAAACATGCATCTTTTTCAAAAATATCACTTTCATGGTCTTTTCCTTTTGAAAAACATCACTCAAATCATGTAACAAACATATAGTAGATTTCACAAATCATTCATGAACAATAATGCAGCACTTATAATGCAAATGAAATCAGAAAACTTCTTTAATAGAAAGAAAATAGTAGTAGCTTATTTACGCTATTATAAACATGTACCCACCTTGATAATTCCTTGCTTTAAGCTTGCTCAAGATGCTTCTTTTCTTATTCCTCTTGTCTCTCTTGATTCCTTTATACAATAACAAAAATCCCACTCAATAGGGTTTTTCAATTGAAAATCCCTCAAAGCACAATCACTAAAATTGGTTCTAAAATACTTAAACCCAAACATTGTCTAAACTTCATGAACTAAAATCCTTTCAAAAACCCAAAAGTTTCAAAATGATCTTACCTTCATTCTCCACCAAATGAAGGGATCCTTAGCTCAAAAGAAAGCTTTTCTCTTCCTCTACCTTTTTCTCTTTTTGAACAACCTTAAAATCCCTCTTGAAGGCTAAGGGAATTAAAACCCTAGCTTGTTTTCTCTTCTTTCTCTCTTTCATTCTTTTTCATATTTTCTCTCTCTTATCTCTTTTCTCATCCACACACATTTTGCTTTTCCAGCATCTTCTCATTCACTTTTCCTCCTATATTTATAATCAAGACAATACTTCTTCCAATTACGCCCTTAATGAGTATAAAAAGTCCATTTTATCCTTCCTTATAGGCTTATGTTCTCTTAAACTTAAGTGTCTTGCCAAAAATACCCTTGAATAATCTAACATAACACTTTCTTCTAGAAAAAGGTCTACCATTGCCTTAAGTTTCTATTTCCTACGAAATCATTCTATTTGGTTCAGTGATTCAAAAGATATACTTCAAACATTTTTGGACTGCTCTCGTCCAAAATAGTATGCTATACACAACTTACATCTGAATTTTAAACATCTTAGAGACTGAATTAGATTCTATTTTCTTCATACCATTTTTAGATCCATGTCTCTAGCTTACCCCAAATCAAAAATCATCTCATTTGGAGTTCTACTGATCCCGAAATCATCAAAATACTGAGGTATGTTCAGTGGGATAACACCAGTTTATATTACTTAAGCACACACCACTCTTTTCACTAAATATTTCTCCATTAGTTTCATATGACTATGATTCTTAGTGGATATGTATATCAATGTCTTACAGATCCAATGGTTCAAGAATCAAGTCATTTGGATGTCTAGAGAAAAAGTTACGGGCAAAACAATCCAACATGTTCATATCTTTACTCATATTGTACATGTCTTGGTGCAATTACTGTAACTCTCACTACCGATGTCCGATTGACTTAGTTTTTGAACTATTGGAAAGAGGACTTCCAAATATACAACTTTCATGAAGATCTTGAAGGCCAATTCTATGGTCTGACTTCTGTATCATCTCATTTCCTTTCATCTCATTTTCTATCGTCTCATTTTCCATCGTCTCATTTCCATCATCTCATTTTCATCTTCTCATTTCCATCGTGTTAGGACCGAAACCCAACTGCTTAAACTGAACACTATCACTCTAGCTCTGATACCATAAATGTTGGGACCTAATCCAGAGACCAAATCCCAACCAGAAAATGAAACGAAAATGAAGAGGCAGTAACGAAAACATACGGAAAATTCAATACCAAAATCGGAAACAAAAGCGAAAACGAAATCGAATAACAAATCGGATACGAATCAAATGGCGAATACATGTCAAGAAGTGAACAAGACTTCGAATCGAATAAAAGGGATCTATTAACTGAAATGAATTCCGACATTCGAGAGCAAACCAAAAATAGCGTGGGAAACTATAGACTAATCTTATCCAAAACGGATCAAAAACCGGTGTAAATTTTTTTCTTTTTCTTATAACCATCTTGTTTCAAATTCATGCAAAACCATATAATTTCACTTTTCTTGGAAATTATCCTCAATCAAATTCTCAATGCATGACAAACTTCTTATACATGCAAAGCCTCAATCCTTAATCATCTTCTTATACATATCATAACACAAAAATCATCTTTTACAATAACCATATAAACAATTTTATCAAAATTTTGGCAGCATAACGGCTGCATTATACAAAACCCAAAACCTGCAATTGGCAAATGTACACTTCTATAATACCCAATAAAAACTCAAAATCATTGGACTCTCCCGTCCAAAATCTCAGCATATACAAACGCAATCCTATTTCTAAAACACTTCAATAATTCGCAAACCAAATCAAAAACATCCATACTCAAATTCCTCATTCAATCCAAACACACCCAATCATATCTATATATAATCAAAAGTCATATTCCATAATCACACAAGTTTTATTTCTCCAATCCATACACAAGTCTAGAATTCATTTACAAATCCCATAACTCATTTCCATACACAAATTCATATACATCATGAACTAAATACTTCGTAAGCATAAATGGCATTTCAAGCCATATACAAATCAACACTAAAATCTAAGTTACTCAAAATCTAACTTATAAAAATTACGAAAACATGCAAAAGTCGATCCGACGTCTTGATCGCCTTTCATTCGATCTCCTGTTCGAATACCTGGAGATGGGGATGAAAGGGGGGTGAGCTAGATAGCTCGTGGATAATATATTTATAAAATGAACAATAAGCAAAAACATCTTGCAAAGCTCATTTTCCACTTTATTAAAATTTCACAATAAAGGATTTATCAAAAGCTTTTCTAAAACTTTTCAACCTTTCAAATTCATTCATAAGCAGTTTCCTAAAAACTCATGATTAAAAAAAATTCACTTTCTCCTTTCACAATTTCTCAAAATTTTCACAAATCATAGGCAAAGTTCAAAAGCATGGATGCAACACACATAAACACAAATCAAAACACATAACATATCAAAACGGTTTGGGTCGGTCCAAAACAGAACGTACTGCACATTTCCGCATAGCGGTCCTGTGCAGCCGTGAACGGAACGTACTACACCTTCCCGCTTAGCGGTCCGGTGTAGCCGTGACTTATGGGAGTCTGAAATCGAAACTCCAGTGCCATTAGCGGGCAGCCGGGAAAAGGCTTTAATTAAAAAGAGATAGTGCACTGACTCACTTAAGGGACTTAACCAAACTCATATAACACATATTCATGCTTGAAAATCAAATTGCCCAAAGGCATATTTCAGAACTGAAACTTTTCATGTTATGTCATAATCGAACATCGTATCATATAGTTTCACATATCGAAAATCTTAATCACTTAAACAGAAAGAATGCATAAATCGAAGTAATTTCTTCAAATCATAATTCAAACAATATCAAATTCACGAATGCACAATCATTATCCATAATTCATGTAACAATTTCACCTTTTTGATCAAAAACAATAACATCATCAATTAAAGGCAAATTCTCAACTTATTCAAATATTTCGAAAAAAATAACGAATTCGATTAAAATTTCACTTTCTTAAATCATTTCCCAAAGGCAAGGGATTTTAATCAATCAAAATAAACATTTAAAAACTCTTTTCGCTTTCCTTATTTTTCAAGAACACATAGTAGCTTATAATTCAAATTATAAACACATTACCCACCTCGAATCGATGCTAGTAGCTTGCCCCTAGCTTCAATTTGGCCCTTGTTTCTTTCTTTCTTCCAAATGAAATTTTCCTAAATCAAATTAACCCAAATTCAACATCATAAAAGACATAATCCTCAAATTAACTATAGGAAACCCAAAATCATCATGTTTCCAAGCTATCTAAAGCAAGAATTTCTAAAATCCCCAAATCACCAAATTGACCTAAACCCTAACTCACATAAATCTAAAATTGATCCAATTAACCCATGCTATCTCCAAAATTAGGCATAGAATTAACAAACCCATACCATTATCAAAGTTTCTAAACCAAAACTTCATTCAAAATCTAAAGCTCAAAAATTTTCTCTTACTTCTTTTCCTCTCCAATTTCGGATTTGTTGCGTTTGGAAGCAAGCTATCACCTTCTTCCTTCCTTTTTCCTTTGAATCTACCCAAAACTCAAGCTTGAAGACCCAAAAATTCGAAACCCTACCTTTCTCGCTCTTTTCTCCTTCATTTTCTCCATAGCCGAAACCATATTTCTTCCTTCTTCTTCTTCTTTTGTTCTTTTTATTCCAAAGAGTTGTGCTTCACCTTAATAAAACGACAGCCATCCACCTCTTGTCTTTAATGAATGGTAAAAGACCATTTGCCCCTCACTCATAAGCCTAAAACCTTAAGTCATTATGTGGTCTTCCAAAATTGCCCCTGCACTTTACTTTTGTTCATGATTACTTTAGGACAGTTTTCTTATCATCTAAATGAAGGAATTTGCCAAAACTTCCTTCTAGAGAATTTTTCCTCATTTTCTTAATTTTATAACGCCACCAAAATCATTTAATTTGGTGCTCTATATCAAAACTTATGCTCAAAACAATTCGGGCATGTCTTATGCTAAAACATTTTCCAACATGTTATTTCCATCCAAATATTGACATTCTTAAGAACAAAATTGAAACTCGAATCCTTCATAACAATTGTAGCTCTATTTCTCTAGTTTAATACAAATTAAGAATCTCCTCATTTGGATAACCAGAGCAAAAGTTATAGCCAAATTACTTTCGGATGTTCCTAATCTAAGACTGAACACTAATCCGAAATTCAATTCAAAAATTGAATATCTTAGAGGCTAAATTAAAATTTAATTCATACATATGATTTGTAGCTCCATGTCTCAAGTTTATTTTACCTCAATAATCAAGTCAATCGGATCTCCACAGATCCCAAATTTCACAAAAGATTGAACCATGTTCAGAAAATGATCCAACTCACTTTGATTAAATTAATCATCCCTAAATTTAATCTTAAAAAAATACAAATTTCCCCTAAAAATGTATATAATTGTCTTAGAAATCCAACGCTTCAAAAATCAAGTCAATCGGATGTCGGACGGAAAAGATATAAGCAAAAGATTGGACAAGGTCGGATGAGGAAGGAAAATAGCAAAATCAGAAGGAAACAAATCGTTCTGAGCATCGTAAGACGTGAGCGTACTCCAAGAAAATCACCTTAGTCATTATTGGTTCATCTTCTTTCTTTAAAACCAAACATAAAGCTCTATATCTCTAGACCATTTTGAAGTAAGAATCATTCCAATCGAAGCTCTATAGCTCAAGATATACTTAAAAATCCAGCGTATGTCTATAACCCCGTTATGTTCTTCCAATCGACCTCTCAATATCTTTCAATCACACTCTTTCAATTCAACTCCAAATGATACAAATTTTAATGGAGAGGTAGAAAAACATGTTATAAATCTAACGCCTAAAGAATCACCTCAATCGGAGGTCGGACAAAAGAGTTATGGCCCAACAAACCCAACATGTTCATGTTCTGATTCCGATCGAACATAATTTGGCGTAAACGCCATAACTCTCACTATAGATGTCGGATTGACTCAGTTTTTAGACGGTTAGAAAGTATACATCTAGGGATAAAACTTTCATGAAGACCACAATTTGAAAATATGTCTTTAAGAGGTCCAAAACACACGGACCGTGTGAAATCACACGGTCAGGCCATGTAACCTTCGGGTGAAATTGGGTTGCTGCGCTGGAAAATACACGGCCCGTGCAAATTCACACGGGCAGACTGTGTAACTTTCGGACGAAACAAAATTTTCACCCTCCAAGACCCCTCCAAAGGGTCCTAAATCCATCCTAACTTCTTCTATACTCATAATCTTGCTAAAATCCACTCTTTCGGGTCCGAGATTCACTTCACAAACTCCAAAGGTTCGAAAATTTTGTTTACCTCAACATCCTAGCTTGTAATGAGCATAAAACTCGACTCTGATCTCGAAAACTTGCATACTTGGTATCGTTGGAAAGATAAAAGAACAAGCTACAACTTCAAAGAAGGCAACTTTGGCCAATTCTATTTCAATTATTCCTGAATTTTTCTTGAATCAGCATACTCATTTTTATCCTCATGCAAAACTTAACATTCATGGAAACTTCACTTCTTCTATTTCAACCTCATTCAAACAATTCAATTTTCCATTGAAATTTATTCAACACTCAACCTCAATTCATATGATTTCTTACATTCAATAGCATCTTGTCATTCACCAAGTTCCTCTCTTGCTTTTTCATAATATCTTACATATATAACCATGGTTCATGCTTAAGGTTTCTCTACTCATCATCCATACTTAATTCACATTCTAATTTCATAATCATCCATATACCAATTCATAATTCAAAGCCATACACAAACCCATATTTCATTAAGGCATAATAACATCTATAGCACAATTTATATAAATACTCATTTTATTTCAAGTAATAACTCTAATTTTCCACTTTAAGATCGGGATCCAACACATCATCTCATTTTCATTATCTCATTTCTATCATCTCATTTTTATCGTCTCATTTCTATCGCCTCATTTCCATCGTCTCATTTCTATCGTCTCATTTTCTTGCGTCTCATTTCTTGTGTCTCATTTTCTTCCGTCTCATTTACTTGCGTCTCGTTTCTTGTATCTCATTTTCTTGCATCTCATTTCTTGCGTCTCATTTTCTTGCGTCTCATTTCTTACGTCTCATTTTCTTGCGTCTCATTTCTTGCGTCTCATTTTCCTTACGTCTCATTTTCTTGCGTCTCATTTTCTTGCATCTCATTCGCATTTCTTGCGTCTCATTTTTCTTGCGTCTCATTTTTCTTGCGTCTCATTTCTTGCGTCTCATTTTCTTGCGTCTCATTTCTTGCATCTCATTTTCCTTGCGTCTCATTTTCTTGCGTCTCATTTTCTTGCATCTCATTTCTTACGTCTCACTTTTCTTGCGTCTCATTTCCTTGCGTCTCACTTTTCTTGCATCTCATTTCTTGTGTCTCAAAACTTCGTCTTAAAACTTCGTCTTAGAATTTCATCTTAGTTTCAGATGAATAGTACTTCGTCTCAAAACTTCGTCTTAGTTTCAAATGAATAGTACTTCGTCTCAAAACTTCATCTTAAAACTTCGTCTTAGTTTCAGATGAACAGTACTTCGTATCAAAACTTCGTCTTAACACTTTGTCTTAGTTTCAGATGAACAATACTTCATCTCAAAACTTCGTCTTAGTTTCAGATGAACAGTACTTCGTCTCAAAACTTCATCTTAAAACTTTGTCTTAGTTTCAGATGAACAGTACTTCGTCTCAAAACTTCGTCTTAGTTTCAGATAAACAGTACTTCGCCTTAGTTTCAGATGAACAGTAATAAGACGAAACAACATGTCAACTTGTACTGCTTGTATCTCTCAACTCCGATATCCAAAATTTACAAACTTTATACCGTTGGAAAGATAAAAGAAATATCTATAACCTCTATGAAGAACTCAAAAACAATATCTGCCTTTATAAGGGTAAAAATTTCAAATCAATGTGACTATCCCGAAAGTTCCATCCTAAACAACGTCACAACTTGAAATGATCATATCTTCCAACTCCATTGTCCAACATTTTCATACTTTATATCAATCGAAAGTTAGAAAGATAAATTATAACTTTCATGAAGACAATTTTATCAAAAACTCCCTAGATCAACCCAAAAAATTCATAGAACTTTCAGATCAAAAATCTAACTCTCCACTACTATTCATTCCCAAAATTTTCAGACTTAAATTTTCAAAAACTAACATTTCAAACTTCTATTTCTAGTTTACTCCAAAATATACAAGTTTACTCAAAGAAATCATCAAAATCCAAAATTCATAATCAACTTATTCATGCTTTGTCACTTTTCTGCATTTTAAACTTTCATGCTCAAACATTATTCTTCCTCTCAACTTCATTTCAAATTAATGTCCTCCATAACGAAAAATCATAATCCATGACCAATCATGAGCACCAATGTTAGAACATACATATATATATATATGTATTCTTCGTCAGCTTACTACGCAAATGCAACTTCATTTTTGACTTTCATTTTACTTCTAACCTTCCCATGAATTCTTCTCACTTCAAAAATCTCTTATCCATCAACACCCTAGCAAATCATGAATCTATCCACTTTTATCATTTTCTACTTTACTCTTGTCTATAAATTTTTGGTTCAAGAACTTTCATTTATTTGTTCTTAACTCGTGACTAATCACCAAAATTTCTTATTCGATAGTTCTAATCTTTCACGAAAAGTTCAGGGTCCAACATAACATACATGCTACATGTTTACATTAAAGTTTATGAGATATCAGTCAACTTAAAATGTCATTACATTTTGTCATTTATATGATATTGACATATCTCTGAAACTTTATCATCAAATTCTCAATAAGGATTAATATCAAAATCATATAATATATATATAAGTTCTCTATTTGACTTTAAGAACTCTTCTCAAACTTAAACTATGTTCAAGAAATTTAGTTCATTAATAACTTAGTATGACAAAGCTAATTTCTAACTATGAAAAAGATATAAATGTAAGAAAAGAAAACAATGGTTATATGATAAGAAAGAAAGCAAAAGATCATGATTTTAATCATTTATTTCGTTATTTTATTCGAAATAATAATCCTAATAACTATTTGAAAATATTACTCTAATGTTTCTTATGGGTTAGGATCTCATTTAAATTCAGTTGATCTTGTGTCAGTCAACAATCAAACTAAACTTAAATTAGGTGTTATCCTTATCAATCACATCTTATATGACTCATAGATTTGTTAGGTGATAACTCTTACCAAATCATATCTTAAATATTATTCCTAACCTTACCATTAAAGTCATATAATCATGAGTCACTTATACAAATTATACAAATTTAGTTGGATCTTATTAAGTTAGGATAAAACATATCAGGGTTAAAAGGGCCTTAAGTCACTCAACAAGCCTTACAAGAAACATAATTTTAATTCTATACTTAAATAATAAAATTCAACAATTGCATTCTCAATATGTAAATAATTCAACGAGGGATTTAATTTTTATTGGTCTCATCAAACATAAAAATGAAAATAAAATTTCATATATATATATAAACATGCAATTTAATATGCATACAAAATGTATCAAACATATATTAATACGATCCAATTTCTCATGCCAATATAATCAAATCATATGAACAAAAGATCATAATTTATTTGATTCTAGTTATTTCATGTTCTAAAATAATACTTCAACTATTTGGATAGATAAATTAGATTAAATCTATTGATTCCTAAATGAATTAAATTCCTGCTCCAAATAAAAATTTGATATGATTTAAAAACAATATTAAATTGGAAACTATCTCCAATTCTCTTGATTGACTTAATAAAGTTAATTAAAAACATTTTTCAATAAATTACTCTCTTGTTTATCATAATTTAGAAAAACTCTTATTTTAAAATTTAATAAGACATTCTAATCTAATTAGAAATAATTTTCCTTAATTAAAAAAATCATTTTTAATATTAAAGGAAACCGCTTTTAAAAATTAAATAAATGCCTTTAAATTGAGTTTTAAAAGTCCTTTTATTATTTATTTAGATATTAGTTTCTTAGTTGATTTATGTTTGATTTCATGCATTTAAGGTTAAATATTTTGAATAAATTGATCTAACATAATCGAAAAGAGTTACATGTAATCCTAAAGGTAAGTGATAAAGGCTTAATATACCATATTTTTAGTCCCATATTTAGCACGGTTTGTTTCTTTATTTGATAATTTTTCTTTTATTTTTGGTACTTAATTCATTCTTATTAAGTTTTTAGGTTATAATTCACTTACTTGGAGAAAAAGCAACAAATTGGGATAAGTTTGATTTGGAGTTGTTTTGATTAAGTTATGAAGAAGCTAAAAATGCATATAGTTTCTAGACATGTTTGTGTCATGTGGGCATGCCTGTGTCTATACCAACAGTTCGATGTTAACATGTTTCATGTAAACTATGATGGCTAAACAGTTCTGGAGAGTTTCACGATCTTTGGATATGCCTATGTCATATGGACATACCCGTTTCCTATAACCAAATACACATTTTAAGCTCGTCTTCATTTCAAATTTAAGAGTTTCATGATTTTTAATCAACCTAAAAATACCCTTGTTGGTGATTGTGCACCACACAAAACCCTAATTTTTGAACTATAAAAGGAAATTTTATGAGAATAAGTAAAGGGGAGGCTTAGGAAACACAAATTGATGACTTAGGACAATAAAGAGAATGAAGAACAAATAAGGAAATATATTTAAAGTGTATTTTCATCAATCTAAAAAGGATTTCATGAAGATTAAAAGGAATTCAATAATTTTTCCTTTAATTTTCTATTTTCTTTTAGTTTTGATTTCATGTCTATTATGATAAGGAGCTAAACCTTTGTTGGTACTCATATTAGATGAACCTTTGGATAGACGTTGTAGTAGTTTTATATTAATTTAATTTCTTTAGTCTCATTGAGATTCACTTAAGTATTCTTAGCACCTATTTGATTGAGCTTTTTGAAGGTAGAAAATCACTTTTTTCTATTGCAAAAGTTATTTTGAACAAAAATGAGTGTTTGATCATAAAATTCAAAATCTCTTTTTAAATAGGAATGACTTTTTTATAAGCTAAAATACAACTTTTTAAGAAGCTCAAATTTAGAGCTTTTAAAAAAAGTTCTTTATTTTATCCTTTTCGGATAGTCTTTACTTTTATTATTTCTAGCGTTTATGTTTATAACATCGGACGTTTGAAAACCTCTCTTCCAACCCAAACCAAAATTCCTCTCTTCTCTCCGCGCCTGCTCTGCGATCTGGTCAATTCTTTTTATGGTTAGAGTTTTTCTTTAATCTCGATTTCCTCCTTTATGTTGCAATTTATGTTTTCCTTCTTTTTTTCTTCGAAGAATAAATCAAACTCTTCTCTTCATTATCCATTCTCTCTCTTTAACTTTATCCATTCTCTCTCTTCAATTGCGATTTTCTCTTTATCTAAACATTTCCCCTGTATCATATGGTTTGATGTTGATTTTCTAGATCTTTTATTTATTTTTTCTACTAATTTAAGTAAAAAAAATTCTGTGTAAATTCTTTTCAATCTTCATTACTGTACAAATCCCAACTTCTAAACGTCATCTTTTATCATTTAGAAATCAGAACTTCAAATTGAATAGGTGCTTTGCTTCAAATTGACTTAAATTATTGCTTTGTTTCAACCACCCAGGAGGAGCTCATCTGACGTTCTCTAAGAAAAGGACTGGTCTATTAAAGAAAGCTAAGGAGATCTCTGCTTCTTTTCAAAGGTTTGTTTATGATAGTCATTGAACAAAATATCGTTATGTCCTTTTTATTGTTTACTATTTACCAATTTATTTTCTTTTTGATTGATTTTTCTCATGTTATCTTAAGTCTTTGTGATGTTTTATGATTTGGGTTTTTGTTTGATTAACGTGTTGTATTCCTAGATTGATAGGTTTGCTTTGCTTAGTATGCAAATAACAGCAAACCTAGATTGTCTTTCTTTCTTATGGTTTAGTATTCGATACTGTTATTGCTGGGTTTTTGTTTATTTCATTAAGGGTACTACTTGTATTATTAGATTGGCAACTGAGTTACACACATTATCATATATTCCAACTCTCATTTTAGCTCCAAATATGCCTTGATCGTTATTCTCGAAGCAGCTATTAGCTAGACAAGAAACAACAGTACTAGATAGTTATCACATCATCTACTGACATAACATGAAACATAACAAATTAAAGCACCAGTTTGTACTTACGAACAATGTCACCATTTTGATAAGTTGTTACTCCTGATTAATAGGTTGCCATAGCCAAATGACAGAAGCTCAACTCAAGCAGTACCAGTACTGCAAGAACTGAGAAGGAGAATTGAAGGGATAGATTTGCCATCTGTATAGTATATATGATTATTAGTTTCTTTCTTGTGAAGGTATGGGGGTTGATGAGCATGTATTTATAGCACCAGGGGGTGTGAATTCTTAAGCTTGCATTTTGCAGAATCTTAGTTTTCTGCAATGGCGTACGTAAGAGGGGTCTTGTTCAGGTTAAGTTTGAGTAAAGCTTACAAGGTTCATTCAATGTATCATCCTTTAGTGTGTTAAGAAAGGATCTTAGTTTACTAAGTATTGTGAGTGTCAACATCCTGGTAATAAACAAATGAATCATCTATTTTTTGGTTACTCCACCATAAATTTATTGATGTCAACTAATAACTTGGAAACATCCTGGTAATAAACAAATGAATCATCTATTTTTTGGTTACTCCACCATAAATTAACTGATGTCTGCTAATAAATTGGAATGATTTTCTTCTGGTGGGAATCAGCAGAAAATTTATTTTGTCTTGAAGCTTTTTGTTTTTTGTCTTCAAATGCTTGTACTCCTCTACGTAACTTGGCGAGCAAAAAGAAGGATATGCAACTTAATTGCCATCTCTTTTTTTATTGATTTTAAGTACAAATTTGATGGCAAGTGTTTATAGGTACACAGAAAAGAAGCGACAGGATCGATGCAGTTTTAGTTAATGAAGAGTTTGTAGGTTCTTTAAATGCTCCTGGATGTGGTGGAAAAGCTCTTTGTGGTGAAGGTTCATTGGATCAATATATTTCAAAGGAATCTGGGGTAAAGTTGTAGACATCCATATTCCCAAATCTCTCCAATTGCTTGGAGGGCAATGTACTTTATGTTTGAGATTTGGATTATAAGCCCTTTTGTTGGTTTATTCTCTTATGTATGTTTGATCTCATTTATGATAATATGATATGCCTGAATGTGTTTTGTAGGAAAATGGTGAGGCAACAGACAAGGAGTTACAGAAGGGTGAATTAGAGGTTTCATTAAGAGCCATGAGCATGTAACACATAAAAAGTTAGGTAACAAAACCACATTCTTAACTGGATGTAATCATTCCCTTGTAAAACTCAACAGGGTCCTAACAAAAAGTTGAAATCGATCAAAAGGAAATCGAATAAAAAACCAACAAAGATGTAGGATTGTCTAGTCTAAGCAAATGCATTGTACAAAACTTATTTCTTATCTAGATTAATTGATTTTAATTTGTCAAAATTAGACCATAGCTTCATATTCTATCAATGCTTACTTGTGTCATTGTTTAATAATTGTCTTCTTCCTGAATTTTTTCCCCTTGTCAATGGTTCTGTGGTTGAAATTTTAAAAGTGATGTTGATGTGATGTAATGCTTCTTTGTGATCATAAAGTCGCCAATTTGAATCACGAGAACAGTCTCTTCGTAAAAAATTATAAAAGGCAACCAATATTGATGACTTTCGAGGAATTTGCAATCATTAAAAAATTGAATTGTTTCGGTCAGTTTAATCATAAAACTTTAAATTGATTGATATTTAAATTTTATTTTAAATTTTTTGATTCAATTTAATTTAATAATCTTTATTATTAAGATCTGATCAATTTATTATTTAATTGATCAATATCGTAAATTAATCTATTTTTTATAAATTAAAATAAATTAACTAATTTTCTTTTAATAATCTTCAATTATATTTTAAAATTTTAGATTTTATTTAACCTTTAATCAATTTTATAACGGTTGAATTTTTAAAATTTTAAACCTCTTACTTTACAAACATTGAGGGGGAGGGGGTTGGTTAGCATGGGAGAATGATAATAGGTATAAGAATGAATCATTCCATGAATAGAAATTGATATTATCATTATAATTATAATAGTTGGTTAAGAGGAATGAATGATTACCATTACTATTGATAGTGGTTAGTTTGTAAAAAATATTATAATTAATTAATTAATTACAATATTTTAATTAATAAATGGATCATATTTTAATTAATTATATTGTAACTAATTAATTAATTATTTTTTAATTAATTATAATATAATTAATTACAATATTTTAATTAATAAATGAATTATATTGTAATTAATTATATTTCAACTAATTAATTAATTAATAACAATACTTTAATTAATTAATATATTGTAATTAATTATATTTTAATTAATTAATTAATTACAATATTTTAGTTAGTTATATTTTAATTAATAATAAACATAATATATTGTGCTTTACATATTGTTTAATATACTTTAAATATTATTTATATGCATAAATAATTTTTATTACAAAATAAAATATAGTTAAAATTAATAAAAGTGTTTTTTATTTTTATGTTACTAAACAGTCTATTGTATGAAGCTCTTTCAAAAAAGCTATTTTTTTTAATTAACAACCAAACAATTAACTAGCTTTTTAGAAAAGCTCTTCTTAGAAAAGCTCTACTAACAAAAGCTCTGCTGATATATAAGCTTATCTAAACAGGCACTTAATTATTCTTGAATTATTATTGCTAGTATGTTTAATAATATATGATTTTCATTTAATTGATATTGAGAAATCTTTTGTATGAATAGATCACTTCTTAAAGGTTTAAAAATCTGCTAATTATTAACCCTAACCTTTATATAGAAAAAGAAGTGTATACTGTAAAATATACAAAGTCTTTTAAAAAGTAGGTTTTCTTAATTTAAACTATGTTGGACAGATGGGCCAATTATGGCCCAAGTCGTGGATCCTCTTGTTTCCATTATTATAAAGACACAATCTTTGCCACTCTCGTGCCTCAAACTGTGATTCCTCCTATTACTCTTGTGACTTATACAAATTTTTGTGGCAAAAATGTGGATCAATTTGTGTTGCTTTACAAATATTCTTAAAGGCCATGTGGGCTCTTCCCAATTTATCCTCTTATCTTATCTCTTCTTGTATTTGATCTGTATAGGCTTGGTCTAGCACATTGGCATGGGCTAGACTGTGTTCCTCTAAGAATATTGATTTTCTCCATATTTTTACTTAAAATAACCCCAATTATTTAGAAATATCATCCAAAGTTTAAATATGCATAATTAACTAAAAAATCAAAATTTAAATAAAACAGGCTAACTTAACATAAAAATTAAGCAACATACTTGAGAAAATATGTGCACATTTCATATATATATATCAATCCCTTTAGCATCGCCATTTTAATTTATAGTAGTATATCCTATTTGTTAGTGCCTACAAGCTCCCTAAAAATCAAAGGTTATGATTTATTTGACTAATTATTTATAGTCCAACCATCCAAATTTGCTAAAAAAATTTTGGCAAGCATTTTCTCACATGAATTTCCTTTAGCATTGTTTATTTCCAAAATTGGGCTTCATTGGAAAGGCTCATATTTGTTAGAGTTGAAAATAAATTTAAAAGAAATGTGATTTCAAATTTAAAGAGCTTAATGGACTTAAATGTAACAAACTGGCACTTAATGAAACTTCATTTTTTTTAACAAAAGTAACTTAATGTTTGTGTAACGAGAGAAGATCTGGCTTCTCTCTAGGTTTCTACATCACCTACATGGCCATCTTCCTCCCTCTATAACTCTTTTGCTTCAATTTAGTGATCATCCCCTAGTCTTTACTTCATTTCCTATTACTTCCCTAATTATCAACTTTATAAAAAAAACCAAAAAACAAGTAGATCAAAATTATTCTAAAACTACTATACTCATAAAGAGGTTGATAGATCTAAAGAATGAAACACTAACTACTTTATTATGTCCTCCATTTAATCAAGAACAATAATGTGGTCTAAAAAGTAAGAGCAAAATGATTTATTTATTTTTACGAACAAAGTCAGAAAGCATGAACATCTCAATTCACATTGAGTGCCCTAGATTTGTAAATGGGAAAAATAAGTAATTAATCTAAGAAACAAAAGATAACAAGATGATGTACTATAGCAATGAATTAAACAAATTTGATAACAATATGATGTACTATAGCAATGAATTAATTAGATTTGTCACCTAATATCCTTCATGTTGATATGTACAATTTGGAGGAATAAAAGATTCCTTATTGATTGAATATGAACAATCAATTTAAAAAGCATCACTATGTTATTGTTATTGGCTTGCCTATGCTGAAATTGAATAAGAGAAAACATTATTTTCACTATTTCTTCTCTTATGATTTATTTTGTTATGGTTAGCTTTTCATTTCCAAGCATTTAGCTTTCTCATGTTCTAATTGCTTTCTTATTCTCTCCTTTTCAACTTCTACTTCCTGGTTCATCTCTTCTTCCAATGTAATCTTAATAAACTAGAAATACTTGTTAGAAACTTTGTACAAGGCCTTACTCGTTGTATTATTTTATTTCATGCTAGATGCTTTCACACCCCTTCAAAAATGTTTATTACATTTACGCCATATCACTTGCATATTAGCCACAACATTATCTATTTTTAGACTATCATTTTCTTTTTGCATTTCTTTAATTGAAGCCTGCAAATAAAAAGTGAACAAACTTGTCGTCACACTAATTAATGAAAGTGCCATATATAATTACAAAGAAATCTACAATAATTCCAATTATACTATAAATAACTCATTTTGACAAGAACCTATAAATAACATAAAAATAAATGAAATGGAATCTAGTTGATATGAGTGGCCCAAATATATAATAAGATCATAAACATATGCAATAACCAATAAATCTAGGCATCTTAACAAAAGTAACAATATAGAAAATTATTACAAGACAAAACACTACTTGTAATTTTCTCTCTTATAGCTTTAGTAACATGCTTATACACTTTTCTTAGCTTTCTTTTATAAGTTACAAGAATTTTTAACTTCAAAAATTAAAGTTTTATTCTCTCTTTCATTTTTATATCCATTGAAGCAATTTCTAATTAGATGTTTAAAATAATTTAGAAATTTTAATTAGTTTTTTGGTAAATTATAACCTATTGAAGAACTTACCAACTTAGTATAAATACCTACAAAACTCTTAGAACCAACTGTGTGCATCTAATTATTGTTTTCTATTTTGAATAATTACTTCAAAATTTTCTATATATTGAAACATTATATTAATTAGATATCATGAAACTAATTTGTGAAAATACTAATAGTTGTCATATTTTCAAATTTGGGTGGTTCCAATAGGAAATGAGTTCCTGAAATACTTTTTTTCTTATATAGTTGAGAAGATTGGACATTCTTTTTGTATCTATTGTATATCATTTAAAACACTCTCACTTCACTTTAGATTGTAAATTCTCGATGCATCTCTAACACTCATCAAAGTTTATTCTTTACCTTCTAATGGTGGAATATATCTCTTCTACCATGTAATAAACATTTATTTAAAAATTTCAAATCACATTGAAAGGAATATAAATATGATGGTTTCTCATATTAACATATTCCCAACTAGGTTCTTTAGGAATCTTATGCCAATTAACATGATTTAGAGGTGCAGTATTTTGTTTACAAGTCATAGTACTTAAGAAAAGTGTGAATTAAGTTAGTTTCTTCTCATCAGGGCTAACATTTTGATTAAGAGCATTGAAAAGAAATTGGTTTTCATTGTTCCATAGGGCTTGCTACACAAACCTCCTTGAGCAAAGTTGGACCTCTCCCTTTCTTTTTCACAAATTCTATATTCAAAACAATTATTAATGTTATTATATAGTAGATAAATCATTTAAATAACAGTATAATATATGATTACCTTTGCATTAAGTAATAGCAATCTCTAGCACATCTATGCTTATATCATATCCATTTTCTTATACTACACTCATTTTTAGAGGATGATTAGAAGGTTGGCCTTTTAATTCATCTTTATGTGGTTTTGATTGTTGTTTTATAATTTTGGTTAGTAGTTCTTTCCGCTTCAGAAAAGTATAATCTTTTTGAACAAGTACTCCCCTTGCTTTTCCATCTACTAGATTTTCAAATGGTTCATCCCCTTCACTCAATTGTTCTATTTGAGGTTGTTCCCTAATAAGTTTCTTTATTTTTTTCTCCTTAAAAATCCATTAACCCTACCTAAAGGATATAAAGGTTATGATTTGACATCCTTCTTAAAGGACTGGTCCTTCCTTTTTTATTAAAATTTATGACAATTAAAACCATATAATATAATAAATTATAAGTTTTTATCTGTATTAATAATTAGAAAAAATCTTATTCACCTTATAAAAAGGACTGAAAATAACTATTTCTATGTAACTATATGAAAACTAATGAATAAAGATTAATTTAATATCAACTTCTCTCTACCTTATTTCTCTCCAACTTCTCTTTACTTGATTCCATCAGATTTTACCTTTTCTACCCTTGCCTCTTATCATTTTTGGAAACAATTCCTATTGCGTCTAGTTTGATTCTTCTTCTGACCAGGCGATTGCTTCTTCAAGACTTAGGTTTCAACCTTATTAGGAGGCCCTTTCGAGGCATTACACTCGGTGGAAGAGTTAGGTGAGTCCTCTATATCTACAGAAGAGTTTCTGTCCCTCTTCAGAGAATAACTCCTACTAAGATCTAATGAAAGGGTCACTCAATAGAGGTATGATTAAAACATGAAACCTAGGGAAAATGTTGCAGAACTAAGGCTTTCTAGCTTGGAGAATTAAATTACACACACAATACAACAAAGGAGCACTCATCTATTATCAGAATGTAGTTAAAAATGGTATCATTTTTCTACTGATTGAATTACTCAAGGTTAGAGCTCTAGCTTAGTCCACTAATTTAATTAGATTTTTCTTGAATAAGAGGCCAACTTTCTAGCAATAAATTCTTGGGCAACAGCCAAATGGGTAAGAAACACTTGGAAAAAGTGATGCTTAGAAAAGATGGAACAATCTTGTTCAAATTTTCAGATGATTCCAACTTAAATGAGAAAATTAAAAAAGGGCCATGTCATATTGGAGAACAACCTTTATTAATTCAAAAATGAAAGCCTGGCATTAAGTTAGAAAGAGGTGAAATAGATACAATTCTAATGTAGGTGAATTTTCACAACTTGCCCATGAAATTTTGGACCATTAAAGGACTTAGTTTTCTAGTAAGCTCCTTGGGGAAGCCAATTTGTATGGACTCCCAAACAACTACTATGTAATGAATATACTATGGAAAATTATGCATTGAAACCAATAAAAACTCAACATTTCCTAACAATATGCTTGTTATAAGGTTAGGTGAAATGGCGAGCTAGAGAAGATACAAACTCTTATAACTTATCCTTAGAAACCAAGAATTGTGTACCTACTAGCAAAACGTTCAAAACTAGATGGAAAGCAAAAATTATAGGGACAAAATTTAATAAAATGTAGTAGGAGGGAGATTTGAGAAACTTTAATGAAAATGATACAGCTAAAGGCCATTTAGCTAAAACTGATGTACCAATTGATACATTTAACCAGGTTGAGATTAGGAAAGAAATTGATATGAATTAGCTGGAAATTGAAGTTTCTAACACAGAGAATGAAGAAGCTAAAATGAAAATTGTGAAGCTAGGAGAAACTAAAGATGAAATAAACCATCATGTTGTTGAAATATCAAACATAACGTGCAAAGAAATTAAAATGTAAGCAGTGAATAGTGGTGAATCCATGGAGTTCAAAACTTAATCTTAACACTAGAAGAAGATCTTATAGAAAAAAAAAGGGGAAGCACAACCAAAAAAAACATAAGGGAACCTCCCAAAAATGGCAATACTAGTTTGGAACACTAGAGGGCTCAATGATCCTCTAAAAAGAGTAATGGTAAAAGAGGTCGTGAAGGACAAGAAGGCTTCTTTTGTTAGCCTTCTTGAAACAAAAATAAAAGATCCTCGATTACTCATTGGCTTTAAGTTTTTGGCTGCAAATTGGTAACTTATGTCTAACCACATTTTGCATTATAGTGGGAGAATTATTTATCTTTATAACATATATGTGATTAAAGTCTAGGTTGTTGAAGAAAGTGATCAATTTATTTTGTTGAAATGTCAACTGAGGGGTACGATTCACAACTTTGATTTTTCTATAATCTATACTTCAAATTTTAGCTTTTAAAGGAATAAACTCTAGCTAGGTTTACAGAGGCAACAACTGAGAACCCAAAATCCTTGGCTGGTGGCGGGGGAGTTTAATTATTCCCTAAACTTGACATAAATTGAAGGTAATAAGAAATTCACTTTTAGATCAATGAAAGAGCTAACTAACCTACTCTCTAAGGTGGTTTTGATAGACCTCAGCTCAATAGGTAGACACTTTACATAAACAAATAATTAGCAAGTTAGGATGCGTATCTTGAAAAAATTGGATAGACTAACGGTTAACTCATTTTATTTTAGTTTGTTTCCTCAATCCTATGTTCACTATAGAGAAAATTTGTTTTCACTTTTACATGCTAATTCAAAAAATTGCTAAAGCCAGAAATGTTATGGCCATATTTAGGATCTTTTATGAAATCTCTTATGTGGAAGGATTCACAGAGTTAATCAACAGATGTTGGAACATAGAAGTTGATGGGTTCAATTCTTACCAATTTACGCGAAAATTAAAGCTGGTTAGAGCAGCTTTAAAGGAATTTATTCTTTCAAGATCTCATAATCTCACTTCCCTCAAGAATAAATTAATTCTTACTCAAGAAAATTGTTATAACTTACCTCGCAATGCTGAATTGAAGATGATTAAATTGCAAAGGCTATAAGAGTATCAAAAGGCTTTGAACATTCACAATTCAATCCTGAAACAAAAGGCTAGACTTAATTGGATAAGGGATGGGGACTCCAATATAAAATTTTTCCACTCAACTCCACTTTATAGAAGGAATGTTAATACCAGGAAAGCTTACTAGAACTTACTAGAGCTAGTAAGAAACTTCTTCACTCAACTAATGGGATCCGAGGAATCTATTCATCTAAGCTACAATGTACAAAAAGTATTCAATTTTGAAATAGATCAAATATTAAAGTAGTCTTTGGTTTGCCCTTTTTTAGATTAAGATATCAAATAATTGTATTCAGTTTACATCTCTCAAAAGAATCTGGTTAGGATTGTTTTTCAGCATGGTTCTTTCAAAATAGATGGGATATCACAAGTAGATTATTCATTAAGGCTATATTGGAATTCTTCATGTCTTCCAAAATGTTAAAAGAAATGAATCACACCCATATTTGTTTAGTGCCTAAAAAGTAAAATACCTCGAGCATTGCAGATTTTAGACCAATAGCTTGTTGCAACACAATTTACAAAGTAATTGCTAAGCTTCTTACTGAAAGATTGAAGAACGTGCTTAGTGAAACCATAAATACGTCACAAAAGTATTTCATTCCAGACAGAAACATTGGTGATAGCATTCAACTCTTACAAATACTACTCAAGGAGTATAACTCAAGGAAGAGAATCCAAGGTTGCTTCCTAAAAATTGATTTTTATAAAACATTTGACAAAGTTAGCTAGAGATTTATACAATTATGCCTTTAAGGAATGCAACTTCTATATAGATTTATGAATTGGATCATGACTTTGATACAATCTTCTTCACATAGTGTGCTAGTTAATGTTCTTCCCACTAATCCTATTATAAATTTAAGGGGGAATTGATAGGAGGATCCCTTATCCCCCTATTTATTAACCCATTACAATGGAAGGGCTATCAAGTTTCCTGAGTAGATTAATATCCTACAATGGAGGTTTCCAACTTCACTACAAATGCAGAGAAGTCAGTTTCACACACCTCATTTATGTAGATGATCTAATGCTTCTCTGTGGTGCAGATCCCCATTCTATAAACATAATCCACAATGTCTTGAAAGTGTTCTTAAAGTGTTCGAGTCTAAAGTTTAACTATAACAAAGTTGCTTATATATCTCCTTTAATATAAGAAACCAAGAAGAACTCAACAGAATTGCAAGGACAAATGTACATCCTATTCCCTTTAAATACCTCAGAGTACCAATTACCACTTCTAAGCCTAAATTCTCTGATTGTGTCCCTCCTATTAAAAAGATCAAATAAATAATAAATGCTTTATAAAATAAATTCCTTTCGTATATTGCTAGATAAACACTCATTATTTTAGTCCTAAGAAGTTTGCATATACATTATACTGCATATATTGCTCTGCCAATGAAGGTGATAGAAGAGACAGACATAATTGTGAAAGCATTCTTATGGACTGGTAAAACAAAAAATTCCAAAAATGCTAAAATTAAATGAAGTGAGATCACTATTGCCAAACATCAATGGGACTTGGAATTATATCCATCTCAAAACATAAATGGTGCTAATGTGTAAGAGAATTTGGAGACTCTATATAGACAAAAAGGTCTTTGGATCAAATGGATCCATGAATACCACCACAAAAACTTGAATTTATGGCAAATCACCTATACAAGAGAGGTTTCTTGGATTTTCAATCAATTGTTGAAATTGAGATGTATAGTGTATCCTTGGATTAAGCATAAGCTAGGAAATGGTGAAAATACATAGTTTTAGTTTGATAATTGGCCATATGCAATTCCATTTATACAACAAGCTAATATCAACCACTTAAGGAATAAAATTCCTTGGAACCTCGAAGCATCTTCTCTAATTTCTAATGGTAATCAATATAGGAGTTTTGGAAGTTTTCACTCACTTGTTGAACACTTACCAAAGTTGATAGAAAGGAATGGGGAATACCTCATCATTTGGACTCCCACTTTATGTGGAAGATTCACAAATCAATCATGTCATAGAATGATATCAAAATAGTTTAGCAGAAGTTCCATGGTACAACCTACTATGGAAACAAACTCTAAATCCTAAAACCTCAATAATCACTTGGCTAGTTATCAAAAATAAGCTTAGGACCAAGAGTAGATGATTTAGAACCAATGAAGACTTGTGAATTGTGTAAAGAAGTTGCTTCACTTCTTGTTTCAATGTAGATATTCAAAAGCAATTTGGATCAAAATTCAACATATGTTAATAATGGACAATTACACATAAGTATGGGAGGAATCTTTGAATTGGTTCATCAACCTTAAAAAACTTGGAAAGCAAAATGTCATATTACTCAAAGAAACATTCACCACTGTCATTTACATGGTTTGGAAAGAAAGAAACAACAGATTGTTCAAGAGGATTGCAGAAGACAAGTACCAACTAGTCTTGAAGATACTTAACTGGATTAGAGCAGTTGCTATTGCAAAAAAATGCACAAAATTCTCTCTTACTAGATATGAAAAACAAATGGAACTTATAATTTATATGTTTTATTGATCTTGATAATAAGTTGAAATGTTTTTTTTTAATCTCCAGTTGGCTTTCTAACCTTGGTATAAATTGACAGATAGTTAATTATATAGAACTCATTGTAATGTTGAACTAGCTTTTGCTAATGTTAATACAATTTATTCATTTCCTAAAAATTATTTGCAAATTAGATTTAAAAGTAAAATACTCACATATATACTACCAAAACAATTAAGGATACATGTATCTCTTCACAGACAAACTATTATTGGTGTGTTTTCTTTAAGGATTTGGCAAGGCTCTTCAAATGCTCTTTCTCTTTAAGTGACAATTCATGAGTCTTCTTTTTTCGGTGAACATAGTGTCACATGTTTGCTTCTTCCTCTTTTTCATTATAAAAACCAATAACAATAAACATTATTGTTACTAATAATCATATTTAAATTAGTAAATTTTATTTAAAAATATAGTAAAGAAAATTAATTTTTAATAAAAAAGAAAAATAACTAAAGACCTTCTATAATATCCTTGCAATCCCAATCATTTTCAATAAAGTTCGAATCATCTTCTTCATCATCATTTTTTGTTTCCATATTTAAGATATTTGGAGATATGTCAATAGAGTCCAAAAGTGAATCTCCTCTAAACCAACCAAGATCTATGTCACAATCATTTCTAAAGAAACCATTAACATAGTCATTTGGTTCTCCCTAATATGTTTTTTTTAACATATTCATTATCATTTAAAGATACATCAAACAAATACCTAGCTACCTTCTTCTCTATATAAAGACGACCTTCATATAAAACACTTATTGAACTTGGTTATTCAATACAAAAGAATCATCCATATAACATAATTTTTTAAATTTTGCTTGAGTAAGCACATCATCCTCTTTCTTCTCTTGATATCAACAACATTTGAATAACACTACACTGAACTATCCTTAGTAATCATCTTCAATAATTTCCTATATTACACTATAGTAATTCACATTTCCAAGTGTTAGATTTTGCCTCTAGAACATGTAAAACATAGATTTAACATTGTAAAAGAAACTCCACTATTTTGTCTCTTACATCTTACACCCAAGTTTTTAGTCATAAACATGTATCCATTAATAATATAACTTTAATGCTTCTTTGCCATATTTTTAAGGTCTTTGGATAACCAATGAATATGAATTGGGGAGTCATTACAAGATATCACCTTATCTTAAAACCATTAAAGAAACTCATTGCAATGATGTTGTGCCTTTGCTTATCGACTACTTTTATCATTTGTCTCTTTCAAATTGTCATGCTCCTTAAAAAGAATGATATGTGTTAATTATTATAATGGGAATAAAATATTGATCTTAAGATAAATAAATAATGTATTTATACCTTACCTAATATCCTCCTCAAGTTCTTTGTCAAGTGAATTAAATAGAATGTATCAATGAATTTGATGCAATATAGTTAAGTCTAAATTGACTCCTTTGCCTTTCCTCTAGCCTTTACCTCCAACAAAATTCCTAGCTTTTGAAAAAAATAAAGTTGCTGCTTCAAAAAGATTTTTATTATAATTTTCTTCCATGTACCAATTATATATTTGCTCAACTCATGATGCATACAGATACAAAAAAAAATTTTCACACTCTTCAATTAAGTGTCCTTTAAATATTGAGCCTTTTGGTTGGATTTTATTATGGAATATCTTTTTAACCTATCCAAATGCCCCTCAACATATAGAATGGCAATGTATTGGTCCAATATATTTAATCTGTTTTGGCAAATGAATAGGCAAATAAACTATGATGTTAAAAAGACAAAGTAAAAGGATTATTTCAAGTTGACGTAATACTTTCATAATTTCCTTTTCTAAATGCTCAAGATCCCCTAACTTAATGACTTTATTGAATACATTTTTTTAAAAAAGAACCTATCTTACTCAAAACAATTGCAACTTTTTTTGGTAGTGTTTTCCTAACAACAAATTAGAGTAAGAATTGCATAATAATATAAGCATCATGAATTTTGTATTAATAACATCAACACATTATGCAATATTTAATGCACAACCTTGCAGTAGTTTCACAATATTGAAAACTAAACATAATTTTTCTTTTTCTTTTAGGGTCCTGCAAAAGCAAGTTTAAGCTAATGACACATGAGAGTTATTTACATTGATAGGTTGTAGATCTTTTTTAATCCCCATTTCTTTCAAATCAAACCATGCATTAAGATGATCTTTTGAATTGCTGAAAATCTCCAATAAAGTTCTAAGAACATTATCACATATTTTTCTCAATACGCATCACATTAAGACTATGTCAACACCTTCTACGCTTCCAAACATTATCACATATTTTTGCTTAAGATTAAACACATCAAATCCTGATAAAGGAATTGGTGATTCTCCCAACTATGTATCACTATTGTATGATCTCATATTATGCCTATGAGGATGATTTTTATCTAAAAAAATCTAATGATTGAGAAAACAAGTCGTTGTATTATAGTTTAAATGTTGAGAGAAAAATTCACAAAGATAATTAGAGCCTGTTAACTTTCCCTTTATACTTTATCCAAACATCATTGCATATACTATAAATTCACTAATTGTACATAATAAGGCTACAACATCTTAAATGATTGATTAGTTGACAAATCACATACCTTTACCCCAAACTCCCACAACTTTATTAGTTTTTTAACTAATGGCTACAAAAAAAAGACCTCAATATCCTTTCCAGGAGAAGTCGGGCTAAGTATAATTAAAGAAAACATAAAATTTTCTTATTTCAAACATCTCCATGATGCTAAATTATAGTTTGTTGAGATTATGGCCATCTACTGTGTGAAACACTCATTGTATGAATTGGAATAAATCTATTACTGACAAGAGCTAATTTTACATTACAAGGAACTTATGCAAAAATTAGGATATATAGAGTGAAAATCTTTCTAAACTTATCCATCAACAGGATGCCTTAAATTACCATCTTTAAGATGTCCCTCATTATTCCATTTCATTAATTCAACTAACTTTGGACAAATGTAAATACATTGGAACCTCAATTTTAATGGAAAATATATAAACATCTTAGCTAGAATTTGCATCATATTTATGTTTTATAGTGATCTCATTCATCTTCACTATTACAATTTTGTTCCACCTAGTAGCTAGTTACTTTCTCATCATTTCCCTAATACAAGATAATCATTAAGACATGCATAAATATTTTTATAATGAAGGTCTAAATCCTTCATAAGTTTCTTTATCGCATTAAAAAGATTTAGGAATCTTTGCTTTAGGAAAAGCCTCTTTAAGTATCCCCATAAGATTAATATAAGCTGCATTATTTCATGGGTACACTTAAAAAGACATAGTCGAATGGTGAAAGGAAGTTTAAAAAAACTTTGACAACCAAGATACAACTCTTATTTTCCTTCCTTTACGAACCTAAATAAGTTCTTTGTATTAGCATTTAGACCATTACTAACGTCTATATAGTTATTGATACCTTCATCTATTTTTATAAAGGTGTAATATAGTAATCCAATTATATTATCATGCATATACCTTCCATCAAATTTGTTATTACCATCCATATCTATACTTGCATTACTTGATCCTCCTTATTAAATTCCCAACCAGAAAATTTGTCAACAATGACATGATCATATATAATATTTCTTATATTCCAATAATAATTGCAACATTTCTTATATGGATAAGAAATTTCATTTCCATTAGCCACCTTAAAAAGAACCTTTTCAAGAAAACCATCAACTTTAGTTATATACTCATTAGTATATAATTTAATATAGAATATGTTAACAACCAAGAAATATTACATATATAATATGAAAAATAATATATATGCAACATTTGATACTCTTATAATACTTCATGATACCTAATACATAGTTGAGAAAAATTTATTATGACATAACAAAACATTTTGAATTTCTAGTAGATTGTTTAGGGCAATGTACTTTAAATATCCCAATAGCAGTATGCTTATCAATTTTTATTTTTGCTTCAATTAGATGTAAATCCATATGCTTTACTAGTAATTATATGATCTAGTTAGAAAACACTAGAAATGAACTTATAAGTCATTGTTATCATAAAGCTAAGAGCTTATACGATTAAAATTTAAAATTTAATAATATATAGTGAAAGCAATTCAAAGATTCACGTGATAACATCCCATCACCGATGGGATGGGTAAAATAGTAATTTGGATTGAGTTAGGAGTGTTTAAAATTGTTTTGCTATGTTTATGCATTCATATATATACGTGAATAGTGAATTTTGCACATGTAATGATTGTACATGCATTCATGGCATTTTCCGGTATATGTGGCATCAATTTGATTATTGTGAAAAATATGATTTTCATGCTTGAAAATTTAATTGGAGTGGTTTTTTGTGTGTTTTGAATTTTTAGAGAATTTTAGAATTGTTTTTGGAAAATTTTGAGGGAAAATTTCTGGACCGAAAAAATTACCAAGTGGCAGATTGATTAGTTTTCGGTACTAGAAATGACTGTCCAATGGCACTGAAAAATGTGATACATGATTCTAGGATTTATTAAATGGAGCGATTGGAATTTTGGGGGAAAATTGGAGTAGAAATTGAATTGTTATTGGAAAGGAAATAAAAGAGTGCCTAAAAATAAGACATATGGCAAGTGACACTTGTCACTTGCCTAGCTATGTCTTATACTTAGTTTAAGTTAAATAACCTAACTTTTGAGAGCATTCCATGACACTTGTCTTTCAAAAAGCCTTTGGAGTTTTGTTTTAGGGTTCTCTTCTTCTCTTCTTCGTAGGTTCTCTCTTCC
>JANIJH010000005.1:49661062-49685947 GCA_024520975.1 Erythroxylum areolatum
ATGTCTTGTGCATTAATTGCATGAACTTGTGTTTGGTGTATATGGGTAGGTTATTTTCATTGGTTGATTTATGATTGGTTGAGGATAAATGATATGTCATGTGGTGTAGGTGAATTGAGTGTGTTGGATTGGTTTTTGATGATGTTAGATGAGTGTTTATTAAAAAAAGATGATTGAGTGTGTGCTGCCATTTTGTGGCTAATTGTTCAAGTGAAGGTCTTGATTAAATTTTGGGTGATTTATTGACTAAAGTGGATGCTTATTGGTGTAGAAATGGTATTGGAATAATAGGATTTGAGTTAGGTGTAAAAGCTGGAAAATTTACTTTGTGTATATTTCAATATTTTGGTCATAACTTTTTATATGGTTATGCTATTGAGATGAAGTTTAGCTTGAATTAAACTTGAGAAGTTTGGATAGAATTCTTATAAAGGAAGTGCTGTCCAATTGTGTCTTGAAGGGTTCTGAATTTTGCCTTGAAAGTGGATAATATGTGTAGGGTGAATAGTACCATGTTTATGAGTTTAACATTGAAGACCTGAAATTTTGTGGAATTTTTCTAGGCTAAATAAGACAGATTTTGCGAAATTAGTCTTCATAAAAGTTTTAGATTATGTTTTGATCTTTCCATTGATGTGAAGTATGTAATTTTTGGACTATGGAATGTGAAGTTACAATTTTTGGAAGTTTCTGTTACTGTTTGGCATGATCATTAGTGGACAGAAACTTTGAGTGGCTATTTGACCCCTTTAGAGACATAATTGATTTTTGGATTCTTCATGTAAGTTGTAGAGCTTCCTTCTAGCTTTCCATTTATATAAAGTTTGTAAATTTTGGAGTTATGAATCCAAAGTTATGGAGTTTGGAAGTTGAGATGTTGGTGAAGATTGTGGCGATCGGTAGGTCGGCCAGATTGTGACGATCGGTCGGTCGGCCAGAAAGTGGCAATCGATCGGTAGGCCAGAATGTGGCTATCGGTCGGTCAGCCAGAATGTGACGATCGGTCGGCCAGATTGTGACGATCGGTCGATCGGCCAAAATGTGGCGATCGATCGGTCGGCTAGAATGTGACTATCGGTCGGCCAGATTGTGACGATCGGTCGGTCAGTTAGAATGTGGCGATCGATCTCTCGTCCAGATGCACGATCGCGACTTCCTATTTTGTTTAAGGAAGATTATTTTCTGAATACACTCCACTCTTATAGTTATAACTTTTTCGTCCGACATCCCATTGACTTGATTTTTAAAGCGTTGGATTCCTAAAACATCCCTCTATATGTCCATGTAAAATTGTGGATTTTTTAGATTAAATTGAGGATGATTGATTTAATCAAATTGAGTGGGAAAATTTTCTGAACATGGTTCAGTATTTTGGTAAATTCTTGGTCTGTGGAGATCCAATTTAACTGATTCTTGTTTCAAAATAAAATAGAGACATGGGACTACAAGTCATATGAAGGAATTGAATTTCAATTTTGCCCCTAAGACTTTCAATTTCTGAATTGAAGTCGGGTTTAGTGTGTAGTCTTGGATTAGTAAGAGCTGAAAGTATTTTGGCCATAAATTTTGCTCTAGTCATCCAAATGAGGTAATTCTTGATTTGGGTTAAACTAGAGAGATAGGAATACAAATGTTCTAAAGAAATTGAGTTTCAATTTAGTCTCTAAGAAGGTCAATTTTTGGATGGAAATAAATCGCAGGAAAATATTTTAACATAAGAATAGTCCGAAATGTTTGGAGTATAACTTTTGAAGTAGTGAACTAAATTAAATGATTTTGATGTCTTTAAATTTCTAAAATTTAGAAGAAAATTTTTGTGAATTTTGGGAATAATGCCAGGAATGTCACGAACATGCATTGTACACATTTTAATTTCTCCATGTGCATTATTAAACATTTCTGATTGTATACTTGGTAATATTTGTGTATTTTAATTGTTATAGAGGCGCATTTGAAACGTCAACCTATAGACGTTGCCGAGACTTCCAGGCATTAGCTTATAAGCTTTTTGCTTGTGACCTAGATGGTTCTCTCAATTATTATTTGCTTAGAATACTGTGGTGAATAATGGGAGGTTTGAGAATTGTTTCTGATTGTGGATTTCGGACAGAAGGTCCGATGTATTGGGGAGCTATGATATAGAAGTGCTACTTGTATGTGAATTTGTGAACTCACCCAAAATTGCAACATATTTTTCATGACCGAGAGTAGACTCCTAGCTCCAGAGGGACTTTTCCTGCCGTGTAGATTGTGTTGGCGAGAGAAGTCATGGCTCACAGGTCGGTCAGCTGGGACTTTTGGGATGACATAGATAGATCTGCTGTTTTCCTCTTTCATGTAGCTTTTTGTCTTAGGATTTTTGGGATTTATGTACAGACAGTACAGAATGACAAATGTATAAACTCCTTGATTTTGATGAATGAGATGAGGAAAACTTTGGTTTCAAAAATTAGTGATTTTTATATTGATGTTTTATTATTATTATGCCGTGTGAAGTACAGTAGTGATCGTTCGTAGCTCACCCTTATCGTAGGATATGTGTCGGAATGACCTACGGGCATCCCAGTGTATACCCTGCGGTATAGGGGCGCTACACACGTAATACATATGAAAGGAATAATTAACCGAATGTTACATTACATAATTAAGCATTACATTAAAAGCTTTTAAAAACTTATTATTTAGAGAATCATATTATAAAAAACATATGAACTCAAATAAAATATGAAAGTCAACAAATTATTTTACGTCAACTTCATCCTAAGTTAGCCCAATCAAATATTGTCTCTATTTGAAATTAAATTTAAATAAAATATAAATGTAAAAATAAAAAGAATATTAGCTAAAACAACACCCTTTAAATTAAACAAATTAAGGCACAATACAACCACATAAAGGTAGTAATAAATATTTCCTAGGCACAACGAATAGAATCTTGATGCAAACTAATACTATTGAACAAAAGGTCTAAGTGATAGCTGTAGGTTACACAATATTTTAGTAGGCATTTTAGAATGTTTTTAGTTGTTAATTAATTGATTTATGCATGTTTAGGTTTAGAATATGTTAGTTGGTTAGATATTTGTGTTTTGAGTGTTATGTAGGTTAAAACATGATATTGAGCTTTAATTTTGTGCATTTGGGATGCTTTAATGTATTTGAGATCAAATATCGAAAAACAGAGAAGATTTGGAGGAAGCTCGATGTAGGACCCAGGGCCACAATTGTGACATAAGCTGGCCGGTGAGATGACAGATGTTGACCGGCCTCCTGGATTTAATTTTTCACAAGTTATTTCAAACTTTTGGGCCTGAGTAAAACGTAGTTTTTACCCCAATTAGTAAAGGACTATATAAGACAAAAGAAATGACCTAAATGGTGAGGGCCTCCATTTTCCACTTTGGGAAAAGCTATGGAAAAGGAAGAAGGAAGAGAGAGAATATAGAGCTTCTACTGTTACTTCAACCTTCAGTCCTCCCAAGTTATCTTTTCTTCTTTCCATCTTTTATTTCGTTCATTTGATGTATGAGATGAAACTAATAATGATGAATCTTGTTTTAAGGATGTTCTAACTTCTTTTAGGGATTTATACTTGATTTAATGTTAATCTCGTTACTTTTGTTATTAATGATCTGAGTGTTGTGATTATTTATTATAATTGCATACTTTGGTAATAAATTGAGAGAGTGAACTAAATTCAAAATGATTAGGTTGGTTAATGAGAGTTAAACGATCTAACAGACCACACTTATTATTTGGAGAGAGATCTCCTGTGAGGACCAGGTTGTTTATTAGAATGCTTAAAAACTAATTAGGTTGTGGGTGTTGTTAATTAAGAGAATATATATTAAGTAACTCAACTTAATTAGGGTTTATGATTTAGGGCATAGTGATTACAACTCGAGAGAGACTAATCCACCCTTCGAAAGTCTAAGACTGACACCCCATTAAACAAAAGTGACTAAGTTAACATTGATGATTGGATAAATCCCCTTTCTCATAATTTGTTAATCTTCCTTGTTTGAATTTCAATTGTCAATTGGTGGTGCTCAAATTTGACTTCTTGCATTAATTTAGAATTCTCATTTCAATTACTCCATATTCGATTTTTTTACTTTCTATTTAGTTATTATTTTCCTTTTAATTACACTTTTAGGCCTTGGATGAACTAGAATTTGATTAGTTCACTAATTTCTCGTGGGATTGACACCTCATATACTATGCTACGACCTATGCACTTGCAAAATATTGAGAGTTTTATAATATTAAAACTTGCTCAACACTAAGTAAATTAGAATAAAAGATCTAACTACGTAATTTAATTTAAAATAAAGAATAAAATTAACATATGCATTTTCTCCATTTTTTTGAAAAAGGAATTCCTTCGTATTAATGAAAACAACTCAAAGTGACATATATACATTTAATGTTACAAAATTTTGAAAAGAAAACTAAAAGCATTCAACTTTGGGAGATGTAATATTTTCCATTAACGTAAACTTTATCCCCTTACACATTTCAATCCATTATGCCTCCCTTATTGTTAATAGTATTATTTGGGTCCTTACCAATAAAGTGTTGATTATATGTAAAGAATGGGAGTACGGAAGAATGTTTTATCAGAAAAAGCATTACATCTTTTTAAAAATAAAGGAAAATAGTCATCTAGTGGGAATATTTTCCTGCATTCCTTTCCATTGGATTTGTGTTTTTCCTAGCTACATCAATAATTATTGTATTGTCCTAGACTTAGAAAGAATGAACTTCATTACAATATGTAGAAAGAAATGACATATTTAATAGATAGCTATATCTAATAAATTAAGCAATCTAATTAAAAATAAAGTTTAACATTAATATAAGCATTTTGTCCAACTTTTTTTATGAAAATTTAATTACTTTGTATTAGTGAAACTAGATTTAAATGACATATGTACATGTAATATTACGAATTTACACAGAAGTAACAAGAAGCATTCAACTACGGGAAATTTTTCCCCCTTTAACCTAAAATTTATCCCCTTACACATTTTAACTCATCATTCCTCTATTGCAATAAACAAAGAAAATTTTTATTCCACATTTTACCTTTATCTCCTTCCATTTAACTAACTCTTTTTGTATACGTATTTTACTATATGATCCAATGGTTGAAACATTTAGATTGAGGAACATAGTGCTAACACTAAAAGGCCATTAAAGTAGTATAAAGCATCAAGCATGCACACGTATCCCCCATTTTTAGCTAACTACCTAATAACTAAGAGAACTGTAGGCTACATGCATTTGTCATGTTGATCTAGATAGAGCCAATGGCCTTGGAAACTAGAAAATGAGAGTTAATGATCCAAGTAAAAGCAACGAAAGAGAATTATGGGATTATAGGAGTTAATGATCAAATTGTGGCCTCGGCAACTGGAAAAGGAGATGAAGAAAATGAGAGGAAAGGTACTTCCAAGTAAATCCATGCTTGTCCTGTGAATCGGTCAATTCATAAGATGAACCTGTTCACTTGTTGGCTTGCATTTTGCATCTTAGAATAGGGATCCGAAAAAGTATTGAAAACCAAAAATGGTACGAAAGTTATAGGAATCCAAACTAGACTTAAAAACTAATTGTTCCTATTATGGATGCTCCCATTATTATTCTAGCTGAACATTCTAGCTCAATATGTTCAGCTACAAAGTAGTTTTAATGACCAAAAAAATGGTCTACCTACTTTGTTAAAATGGTTCTCAATGAGAATGACCTATATCAAGGTTGGTTGAAATTAAAGAACTCGAAAGTTTTAAGAAATTTAGAAAAGATCGGCCATAACCTAATGCTTTCCCTTTAATTATCTTGTTCCACATTTGACTAATTATCTAATATAGCAAAACGAAGAACTAGTAAAAGGAAAAAAGAAACAAAAACAAAATGCTTGCTTCTGCCTCAAATACACAGAGAGATAAAAATGAAAATGGATCAAGCCAAAATCTAGAATGAGGAACTCATATGAAAAATAAAGGGAAGCCTAAACAAGCCATACATGTGTCTAGAAAATAGATGGAAACTAAATAAGAAAAAAATGTGTCTAGAAAATGAAGGGAACCTAAACAAGCAAAACATTTTTTACTCCTAATGTGTATAATATCAGTTATTTATTCTAACCAAAGTTTAATTACAGGTACTTACTCTTTATCCCTAAAATATTATATAGGGACAAATATTTGAAATAGTAACATTTATTGCTTAAAATTCTTGTTCCTATATATACAGACATAAATTAAAAAATATTTTAGTTGTTGCCTTAAATGTTAATGATTTTAATTATTGCATATATAAAATTTTAATGAAACCATTTTTCAACTTTTAAAATATATAGCAATAAATCACTATTATTGTTGCTTTTTAATATTATTAAAGATAACACTTTAAAAATTGTTACATTACATTAACTTCAAGCAACATATTTTAAAATTGTTACAAACTTATTGTTGCTCAAAGTTCTTTTTGTTTTGGTGTAGTATTTTCCATCTCTTTTCCCCCTTTCATTTTTCCTTTCCTTTTCTTCTTAATGTCAGACTTTACTTCTCTTACACATAAGGAGTTTCCTCTTCAGCTCCCTATGTTCCTTTACCCAACCCTCTCCTTCAGGCCCCTGTTAACCTTAAGATGATCAAAATTTAGCTCAGATTGCATATGACCCTTACTTGGTACCCCTTGATAATGAATCCACAAGGGGGATATGGAAGCAAGTCTTGGGAGATGCATCTAAATCCTTGATGCTCCAGTCCTACCCTCCCAGCTCATTAGATAGCAAAACCTTAATTGGTCTAAAGATTGACATACTAAAGGAAATAACTACAAAATGAGAGGCAACCCTGCTTTTCTTTTTCAAAGATAAAAGACCATCTTTCCTATGTTTAGACACCTGGCCTCATCTCCAATTAAAGCAGCTTTGTTTCATAGAGGTTTTACTCAATGATGAACAGTTCTCCCTCTTCAAGTTTTTCACTTCTAATCAAGCTCAAAGTGTGTTATAATATGGTCTTTGTCACTATAACTTAAAACCTTTTTTTCTTCAATCCTAGGAATAAAATCAAGCTCTAACATCTAATGTAGAAGTAGGTTCCACTATGGTTGAACATACATACTGTCCTTCTTGAATATTAGACAACTAAAGGCTTAAGCCATTTGCCATGCTTCATTAGCAAGCCTTTATGTCTTGATGAAGCAATGGCTAACTTGAAAATAGTGATTTGTGCATGTGTTTGTGTATTGAACGATATTAATAAAGAGATTTTGGAAACAATTCCTTTACTTAGACTAGATGATGAAGACAATGTCTTTGTCACTTATATATAGAGGCCATATAAGATGAAACAGAAGCAAGCTTAGGGACCAATTCGAAAGCATTTCAGATAAGTGAATACATGGAACTCGTGTGGATAGATCCTAACCATGAATTTAACAATAATAATGACACAATATCTAAGGTGACATTGGAAACCTTAAAAGAGCAACCAACATCAAATTAGAATGGAAAAATACTTAAGAATAAATGATCTTCCCTATCTATAAAAGGAAGTCCAACAATATGGCATCATCCATAAACTCTCAAAGGGTTGAAATGGGGATTACATTAGAAAATAGTTTTAATCAAGAACTATAGAGATTGGTAGGAGTTTCAGAGTAAAAAATGCATAAACTCTTTTAAAAGCTAAAGAAATAATAAACGACAAACTAAGAACCCTTGGTACCCTGATGAACATGACATCACTAGTAGAAAAAAATAAAAGCTTTGAGAGTTTCTAGAAGAAACTATAAGAGGAAACAAAAAGCATTAGCTTACTATAAATACGTATCCTAACATAGAATACTAAAGAGCTTAATTGTCCTAATAAACAACAAGTGGTTTTTGATTACATTTAAGACACTAACCCTTTTCTTATAGGTCTTTTGCAAACTAAAATCGATAAGGGAAATTTTAAACACCTAAGCTTCCTCAAGAGACATTTTTCTATCATCATCCATCACCACAATGGAAGGCCGATAGTGGTTTATGGTCTTAGTACATTGGAGGCTTCTACCTTAGCCATCAAGGATTAGATTATTCACATGCATATCAAAATGAAACAACTAAATTCTAGTTTCTACATCTCATTTTTCTATTCCTTCAATTGAAAATTTCAAAGGATTATTATGTGGAATAAGCTAAATGAGATTGGTACTAATAAGAATGAATTTTGGATGAATATAGGATACTTTAATATCATATGAGACTTTGTTGAGATAGAAGGAAATCTTAGCCTAAGGAACCATTATGATGAACTCAGAAACTATGTCAATCATCTTCAAGTCACTAATCTTAAAATGGAGGGACAATTTTACACATGGAAAAATAAACAAAAAGGAAATTGATTCTTAAGAAAATAAATGGATCGAGCCTTAGTGAATGCTTAATGGAGTTCTACTTTTCCAAAAAGTAAAGCATCTCTTAACAATCATATTATCAAATCACACTCTTATCCTATTGTAAATCATCTTCAATCATCAAAAAGGAAAAATCCCCTTTAGATTTAACAACTATCTGGTTATTGTACATAGATTTAAAGATGTATTTATTAAGAGGACCTACTAATATTTAAGGAAACAAGCTCTATAATTGATAAAAAAATTAAATACCTAAACATAATGAAGGATTAGATACTTAATTGGCTATTAAAGAAGAAAAATTTTTAACTTAAGAGAATCCAAAGTGCTCTTTATGATAGCCTTGATGATCTGGAACTCTAAGAAGGAATCATTAGCTCTACTTCATTACAGCTAAGTTATTAAATTCAACTTGTCACTCATTAGGCAAAGGTTAAGAATATTATGGCTGAAAATGGTGCAAAAATAGGCTTTTTTAAAAACAATTAATCTTTTTTATCAGGAAAGAATTCTAACAAAATTGTTTCTTTAAGGGATGGTAATAATATCTCTCTAACTACAAGAGAAAAATTACACAATGAAGCCTACTTATTCTTCTTCAACATCATTGGCAGATCATCAATAGTAAGAATTCCCTATGCATGAAATTGATATATGCATATTACATAAAAAATAGGAGCTTCTAGCATCTCAAATCAGAGTAAAATACTTCATGGATAATAACTCACATTCTCAAACTTGGTCAAAAATTCATATTGGAGTTCGTATACAAAGTTGGCAATGAACATTCAAATTCCTTTTAAAATAATAACTGATCTACAATTGGGCCATTAAGTGAATTTGATGTGCTCTCATCTCTTCTAATGCAATTAATATCTTCACATAACATATTGATATCCAACTTTGTACATACAAGCAATCTAATTATTCAGCTCTCTCTAGGTAAGAGAACTAAATAAGATGAAATAGGCACTACATAGAAAGCTTTACAAATGATTCTTGTAGAAGAATATTAAAGTCCCTTGGCACTTTTTGGTCTAGTTTCAATAGGCATGTCTTCAAACGTCCTTTATATTGTAGCTTGCTATTAAATGAAGGTTGAGTAATTTAAATATGATGAAAAGAGACATAAATTTACCTAATATTTGTGTGCTTTGTAATCAGGCACTAGATACTAGAGAACATCTCCTTTTTGAATGTAAGTATTACTCTAGTATTTGGAGCATAATAAAAGGCTTGTGCAATATATCTATGCCTACATCAGATTGGCAAGAACTTATTGCTTAGTGTTGTAAGAATCAAAGCAAAAAAGAGGGTGATTGGATTGTATTCAAACTTGCACTTTAAAACACAATTTACACTCTTTGGAAAGAGAGAAATCTAAGGATCTTTCGAAAGGATTCTATACAGGATCAAAGACTCTTTAATACCATTGTTCAATCCACAGGGGTTGTCCAACAATCAAGCTTTAATACACAATTGAAGGCTACATTATAATCAAATGTGACATTAAGATATAGGGAATATAAACTTTTTACTCTTTTACATCTTCTTATAAAGTGGTGCCAACCAACGTTTAGTTCCTACACAATCTGTTAATCTCTCTATGTATGAAAGCCAATTATCAAGTGATATTTAAAAAAGTCTGATCATATTGGAAATATGCTTGACCTATTATGGTAATGGTGATGATTTTGGTAATAGCTATAGAGTGATAAGCTTTTTAAGTAAGCTAGTGTACATAAGCAAAGAATAGTAAATATTCTACTTTTTTCTAGTGAATATCGATATGGAAAGATAAATATAATTTTTTGTTAGGTTCTATTTAGTAACATTGTAAAACACCCTTATCATTGGATTTTGTTTTAATGAAATTCTTTAAATTGTTGAAAAAAACTTTACTTTTCTCACTTTTTCACTTCTAGAGTTTTCTTTTTGGAATTTGAAAAAGGAATCAAGCATTTTCCCTCTTTAATGACAACTAAAATGAAAGAAAAAATGAAATATTTTTAGATATTTTTATTCTTTTTTTAGTTTTCTAAAATAAGTAAGCTGTTTAAGTAGATTTAGGCTCATAAAATATAATGAAATACCTAGACCCAGCGGTCTAGCAAGAATCATATTGGATGTTGATGTTGTTTTTGTTGTAAAATATAATGAAATAAATTTATATTTACAAAATATCTTCATCATTTTTAAAGATTTAAAAAAAACCTAAAAGTGTTAAAAAAACTAAAATCAATAAGAATAAAATACAATGAAAATTAAAGTTAAAATTTTAAAATTTTACAGGAAAGAATTTATTTTGTATTTTGAAATTTATTTTAGTTTAAGTTAAACATAATTATAACAACATGCTAGCTCTTTTAAAACTTTTAAATATATTGAATATGACAGCGATTGACCTTGTATAAGGCTTTATTGTAATTAATATTAAAAAGTATTTTTGTTATCTTAAAATATGGAGAGCATTTTATCACAATCAAATTAATCATTCTTAGTATTTATACTTTTCTTCGTTAGAACTTTGTGTTGATCTTTCGCAAGTAGAATTCAATTTCTTAAGTCAATGCTCAATAGCCTTTATATTATTGGTCGGTTCACCTATTCCTTCCTTAATACGTCATCAAGATGTTAGAAAAAATCATAAGGAAGTTTTATGGTGTGGTAATGACTTCCAAAATGTACCTGCTAAGGCAAAATTATATGATATGTGTACTCTAAAGCAACATAGAGGTCTTAGTATTAATTCCATCTAAGACACAAATAGGACCTTAAAAATTAAGCAAATATGGAGGATTGTTAAGGATAAAAGGGTTTAAATGGTGATAGATGCATAATTGATAATATATTTTTACACCCATATTTGATGTATTTTGCTTGATATTTTATACTTTTGTTGTATATTTGGTACTTAATTTGCTTCAAGTGCGTATATAGAGTATAATTGCCTTTACTGACCTAAAGGAGAAGAATTCAAACAAAAATATGACATAAAATGAAGATTCAACACATAGAACGGATACACGACCATGCATTTTCTCGTGCACTTCTTATAGGCCGTGCAAATTGGCGATTTTAAGAGATTTTAGTTATGTACGTGTATTACACTATGTTAATACTTTGATATGATTTGATTGTTATATTGTGATTCAATTAAGTCTTTTATTTATGTTCTAATTAACCCGAGAATATTATATCATAATCTGATTTCATACATAAAGATTGAGAAATCCTATTGATGAACAGGTCTACCGTAAGTGGAAGGAGTTAATTGCAACCGTTGAGATATGATGGCATAAATCTTTCGGATTAGAGTCAAACTTAATAGAGGGATTTACAAATTGGTAAAGCAATCCTATAAACTTTAACCTGAGTAATTAGGTTAAAAACCTTTGGATTAGTCTTTAATAGTCTTAAAGTCAACTATTAGCATACCATAGGAATCTCCATTGTCTAATAAATTAATAAAACAATTAATAAAAGATCAATCTATTATGGGTTTGGGGGGACTCGAAACCTAGATACTAATTATTGATATCGATAATTTTCTAAGTGAGTAATAAACCTATGGATGGTACGATGATGCTCCAGTTAGATATTTATAACACCAAGCACCTCCAGTTAATGAGCCAACTTTACAAGATAAGATGATCGATTTTATTCAAGAATCAATTATGAGGCATCAAGAAATAAATGCTCGTATACAAAATTTGGTGAATTAAATGGACTAGATAATGGAGATATTATTTGACGAACTGTAGGGGAGTTTGCCTCGTCCTACTAAAACAGGTCCTAAAGAACTTGGAATTATAGTCAACCTTAGGAATGAAAACTAGATTGTAGAAGAAGGAGAAGAAGAAAAAGAAAGCATTATAAATAAAATAATGGAATACCTTTCCAATCTTAAAGCTAGCCGACAAGAATTCGAATAAAGAGTTTCTTCACCTGAATATCTTAAGCATAACGTAGAATACTATTTGAACCTATTAACACAACAGAGTGAAGAAAAGTCAACGGTTGGCTTCACGGATGAAGAGACATTTCAAGAAGAACTTCCTAAAGAAGCCTCCATCCAATAAGGGAAAGTGAAGAAGTGGTAGAAGGTAATTGAAGAAGATGCAGAAACCTTTGTCCATGAAGAAGAAGAAGAAGAGTGGAGAAAGCTAATTGAGGAAAAAATAGAAAAGGAGCAAAGTAAGAATACTACTGATGAGGTGTTGGTAATGACCTTAAGTATTAAGGGTAGACAAATTGTTTAAGTTAACTAATGATTCAGGGAGTTTTGTTATTACCGATTTTCTTTGTCAATATAAAGGGCATTACTGTAGTTAATTAGTTTTACTAACTTAATCAATTATGTCCTTGTTATTATCTTGCAACTGGTGGCTTACTTTCAAGCTATGAAACCTTTATGTGGAGAAATGGGTGGAAGCAAACCACTTATCATAGACCTAGGATAAGGTCAACATGCAGGTTATATCGAGCTAAAGACATTAAAGAAGCGTTGCATAGGAGGTAACCAATAAATTAGGATATATTTTATTTTTATTTTCATTTTTCTTAGTTATTTGTGTTCTTTTTATTTTATTTTCTTTTGCCTTTTTATCCCTTTTTTGTTTATGTTTTGCAAGGATGTAGTTACTATCAGATGAATCAGAAATTAGAAAATTGTCTTAGGATATTACTAACTTTACCCTCTCACTTATTTTTAAATGCTTATATTATGTACATTGAGGACAATATACAACTTTAAGTGTGGGGAAGGGTTTAAATGAACCTTAATTCTTTAAGATTATTATAATATTGATTATTAAATTTTATTAACTAATATTCTAAATTGATTGAAATTTGTCGATCAATATTATATTTCATTGTTGAATATTGATTGAATTAGTATGCAAAAGGATGACAATTAGAATAAATTTGTTTTTGTAAGTCATACTTTTACTATTCATTGAGATGATCAAATTGAATGATATTACATATTATTTACACACATATACCTTTCTTTTTCGTGAAATTTTGAGCTTTAGAGTTTTAAAATTTGTGAGCTCTTTTTCTTTTATATGTGTTATCATTATGTAGTAGAATGATTCTAGAACTTGCTTTTATTATGCATATTGACACCATATTTGTTGAATTAGAAGCATTAAGATGATAAAGGCATTTAAATTTAACAACTTGTTTTAATCTATTTCTTTGAAAATTACCATACTCTTCAATTTATCTTTCAGAATAAGCAAGTCGAACCTTAGCCTTTGTCGTTATTATTAATTTTATTGTTTTGAACCTTGAAGGTTATTTACATTATTTAATTGTTAAGACTTGAATTTCTTGAAAGGTCCATTATTTCTTTAATTGTGGTACTGAATACTCAATTATTATGAAGAAAGGAGTTATTATATGAGTAAAAAAATTGTTTTTGAATAATTATATAGTACCAATAGAATTATACTAAAAGGACCTACGTGTTTTGGAAGCAAGTCTTGTAATTTTCCTTCAATTTAACCCCTTGTATTATCTCAACCATGCCATACCTAAGCTTTATTACAACCTTATAAAGACCTTTTGATTTTTGTTTCTAGTTTATATATAAATGGTGGAGATGTGATTTTATTGCAAGCCTATGGTAAGAGTTCTACTATGGTAGACATTGCGTATCGTAACACTACTCAAAATAACTAGACCTATAACTATAATAGTGGTAAGTCTAGGTCGATCCCATAGAGAGTGCGTGTAAAGCTTTTGAAATGAAAAGAATTGGTGTTTAGGTTTATAGAGGGTTTTGGTTGATTTTCAGATGAGAAAATAAAATGAACTAAACTAAGAAAACAATTTAAAGAAAACAATAAAAAATGATGAAAAGTGATGAATGCGTTAGGGACCCGATCAACGATTCAATCTCAGCCTACACTCAATTAAACATAATTCATTGAATTATTATCCTTATACCTCTCCTAGCAACTATTAATCGTATGTTAATAACAAGCTTTGTTAACTCCTTTTTTCACTTAGGTCGTATTTAATTAAGAGAAAATCTTTAATTAACCTAGCTATCGAACAAGTTAAGATACAATCTCTAGACTTAATTAGACACCCGCATTATGATTTAGGAAAATAGATTAATCAAGGTAACAATCACACAAGCTCAAATCATTTAACCTAAATTATGTTATCTCTAATGATTCAAAACTAATCAGAAACACAACAATTACGGATTATATCTCTAATGATCCGAAACCATTAGTTGCAACAAATGAATCTCAACTTAACAATTACGGATTCTATTGAAGGCTCTAGCAATATCCAAACACAACAATTACGAATTGTGTTCAAGATTCTAACAATGGGTTCATACATAAACAATCTAATGATAATGAGAATAAAGATTATTCATACATGAAAACCTAAATCCATAAGCATAGGATAACATAATCAATTCCTAAAGAGAGAAAGCATAAAAAACAATGAAAGAAATGCTTAACTGGGTTCTTCTGCGTCGATATCACCTCCGAACCAGGTTAAGAAAGCCTAGCTCTTTATGGTTCTCCAAAGGAAGAGAGTTCTACCCCTTTGTCGCCTCCCAACACGCCTAAATCGTGTTCTCCAACCTTTTATATGTCTTCCGTCACATTATATCATTTTATACCAACAAGTAAGGTTCAAATGGGACAAGTGGCATATGTTATGGATGTGGCACACCTCTCACGCCCATGACTTATTTGAAATGGCCATGAGATGCATCTTACGACCATAACAATGTCACTTTTCATTCCTTTTGGTGTTTTCTTATTTCCTTTAGCTTTAATCCTTCTCCTTCTTGTTCCATGTAGGCAAGTGAGTGTGAATGTTAAGAAGACGACTCAAATGCTTTTAACTCACTTTAGGTCTTTCACTTCTGAATTATACCTAAAACCAAATCTGAACTAAAGTCAATGTCTTAAGCATTTTATATCATTAAACACTAAGTGTTTTGGAATACATTTATAATCAATTAAGCACATATAAAAAAGATTAATGTTTTTATTTCAATGCGATTATTAATGTGATTATTATTAATATTGACTTAGAAAGTTAATTTTAAGATAATTTTATTCCAATTATATGTTTATTTGATTTGATAGGATATGATGATGTATATTATGAATGGACAGATATTCGAAATTGATGAGGGATTGATGTTGTAAGATTTATAATCTTGATTATGGTTTGTTTAAGGATAAGCAAAAGCTTACGTGTAGGGATATTTGATAGATGCATAATTAATCATATTTTTTACACTCATATTTGATGTATTTTGCTTTATATTATATACTTTTATTGTATATTTAGTGCTTAATTCGCTTCAGTGTGTATACAGAGTATAATTGCCTTCCCAAACTAAAGGAGAAGAACTCAGATGAAAACGTGACATAAAAACAAAGATTCGACGCACAGAAAGGATGCATGGCTATGCATCTGCTCATGCACTTCTCCCAGACTGTGCAAATTCAAGATTTTTAAAGATTTTGGTTTATGCACGGGCTGATACACATCCAAAACCCTAAATTTTAACATAAAAGGATGTGTTAGGCCTCAAATGAGGAGAACAGACAGAAGGAGGTGATTTTGATCCAGAGAGAAGAGGAATTCATCAAAAGATTCATCGGAATACAAGATCAAACCTCTACATTACAAGAATATTCAACATAAGACAATCAAGGAGATTTAGAATCATAAGGCCATTGTTTTCAATTTTTTTTCAGTGTGTGTTTGATTTCGTGTTCGACAATGTGTAACTAAAGTCAAATATTAGCATGCCTTAGGAATCTCCACGGTCCAATAAATCAATAAAATAATTAAATAATAAAAGATCAATCAGTTAAGGGTTTAGGGTGATTCGAAACCTAAATACTAAGTATTGATATCGGTAATTTTTTAAGTGAATTCTTAATTCTTTGTTCAATATCCTTGTCTATTTTATTTTACTTGCTTTAGTTTTGATTTTCTTTATTAAAGTCCAAAATCTATCCGTAGGCTAGATAATAGGAAAAAGGTAATTACTAATAATCACTATCTTCGTGGGATCGAACTGTACTTATTAATACCAGCTATAGTCATGTCGTGCACTTGTGGTTATTATAATATTAACTAACTCACAAAAAAGGTAATCAAGTGGCTACATAAATATCAGTTAACTAACACTAGTTTTTGTTGTACACAACTTCCTGATAACACTTCAGGAACTTTAATGAATCTGTTCAGATTAAGGGAAAAAGGTGAGAAGCCAGCTTTCATTCAAGATAGGTGATGAGAAATCTACCTACTTTTGACACGATTAATGGACAAAATAGAGCCTCTCTAGTATGTTAATGAATTTAACTCTGTTAGAAATATCATACCTCTAGTATAGCAAGGCCTAACCACCTTTAAAGGCCAATTACTCAAAGATGAAGGTTTAGGCTGGTATCTACAAGAGTAACGCTTAAGCCGGAACTGATTAAACCGAAGATAGTCGAAGCACTGTTGTGGATGGGGAACCTCAACCATATTGTGCACTTGCAAAATTTCCATGCATTCAAAATATTTCGTGGGAGCAGATGCAGAGAACTCATGAGGCCTTTTGGTTGAAATCGACGGAGAACTAAAGAGTATGAAGAAGGTAGGATCGTAAACAAGATGACAAGTGGTAAAAGACATTTTAGAATTATAATATTTCAAATGTCTTGTGTAATAATTTGTCACACATGTTTATGATTAATAGTTCCAAGAATCTTGCATGTAAGAATAAACTCTCCAGTTTTATCATGAATGTACCTTTAATTTTTTTTTTAAAATGGAGAGAAATAAGAATAAGAAAGAATAATTAATGAACTAACTAATAAATAATAGTAAAATATAATAAATAGAATGGAAATGGAAATCATTTGTTTTTCTTATTTTGCGAATCAAAATAAACTACTTGATGCTTAACATTTACAATATCGTAAAGAGGTGGTAAGTGCAATTTATATAATTGACTAACATGTAATTTTTTTAATGTAAATGTATTAATTGATACAACCACCTAAAATGCAAGATAATCAAAACCCTACTTGTAAAATTTTGGTGGTTTTTAAGGAATGGACTAAACCTCATGCTCGTGCCATTTCTCCCAACTGCAAGATATTGGCTGATACATTGGGAATGAACCCTAAAAATATGGAAAAAAAAGCCATTATCGGTGATCAGCTAATTTTATTAGCAATTAGTTAACATCGTATTAATATAGTTGATAAATATAGCTGATTTTATCAGCCGTTTATTTAATAATGTTTGATAAATTAATTGTTTATATGAAAAAAGATTTAAGAAGGTAAAATTAAAAAAAATAATTTATAAGAACATAAGTATTAATTGTTTATTATATCTTAATGTTTTTTTTGAATATTCTTATAAGAATTTAGAAAGAACAAAAGAAATTAACAATATCATTTTTTCCAATATCTTTCATGAAACCTTAAAAACATCAAAAACTCTCTCGATATAACTTCTTGATAATGAATGAGTTCTATTAAAACTTCTCAAGATTTTTTTGAATTGGCAAGAGCCAACTAAAAAACTTGAAAAGATCACTAAAATGTCACTAAAAATAAACTTAAGAATGAATTTGGTCATATCACACGAAGAAATTTTCTTCAAATGCAACACCAATGAGCTTAATATGAAATTGAGTATGTAAAAATGATATTCATTTAATTTCTAATTTAAGGAAATATAATTTTAATCTTAATTTTAATTTTTAAATTTGAAAAATTAAAAATATATTTTTAAGATATTAAATTAACTAAAATTATTTTTTAAAAATTGTTTATATTAATCTCTTAAAATTTAAACTTAGATAAAATAATTAATTTAAATTTGACATATTAATTTTAGATTAAATTAAATTAAACTAAACACAATATACATATTAAATATTGATATAAAAGGGACTTAAATATCGGGCCTTTACAAAAGTAAATAATGTAATATAATTAGAGATAATAAATTTAAAATATTTATTTTTGAAATTTTAATTTAATATTAAATATTTTTAAATTTTAATTTAATGAGTAAATTTTTAAAATTTGAAAAAATTAAGTTAAATTTATATTTCTATCTCTATCTCTAATTTTGTATCTCTATCTTTATCTTTATCTTTTTTAGTAATTTGTAACAACATTTGGATATAATAATTTTTAGTTTCTTAATTTCTCAACTAGAGAAAAATGCTCCTAATAATAACGTTTTCAAAATCTGGGTTTAATTTGCCAATATAATCAATTAATTATTAAACACAATTATTTAAAATGGCTGATAATCCATTTACTAAACAAGGCCAAAATCCAGTTCTTTTATTTTAACACGCACAAACACATATATGGGACAATAGGAGGGGAGAGAGGAGACACGGATAAGATATTCCTGAAGCACATGAAAGCGAGCCCTCTCTTTAAACTAATTTGCTCAGGACGAAAAGCATAGAATGAACTGTTCTGCTCTCACCGGGTAATTTTATCAGCTTTTAATCTTAACGTCTCTTTCCTTCTGTCTATTAATGTGTGTGATAGTTGGGAGTGGTTGCAGTACGTGCAGCTGTTTGTCGTGGAAGAGCATTTCCCTTTTCTCCGTACAACAAATGGGGTTTCTCTTGAACGACTCGTATAGAGGAAAACCCTCTGCTCATCGGAGATGTCATGTCTCTTGCTCCTCTTCTTCTTCCGGTATGACTTATATTCTTCTTTTTTGGATAGTATGTGGAGTAATGGAAAAGCCTGAACTTTGGTTGTGGGGAACGTTTTCGGTGAATATAATGAAAGAGCGATGTGCGTTAGTATCGGGAGAATGCTATACCCTTTTTTCTTTTTTCCTTCTTGAACCTGCTTACTACCTTCACGCCAACTTTGGAACTAAGTGAGTGAATGCTTGGAGTTGAGTAACTGTTGAAAGAAGTTTTGAACTGCTTGATTTCCTTTATCGTGAAGGTGAAATCATATGGTTAGTGTTTGAGAAATGAATGGGGATAAATATAGTGCTTTAGGTTTGATGTAGGCTACGTGATATCTTAGTTATCTAATGCTATAAGATCATTGTTGGTCCTTGTCAGCAAGATCCAATAATGCCAGAAACGTCTCATAGTCAGGCATTGTTTTCCTCAAAATGCCGATTTTTATTTACTAATGAGTTGCAATTGCATTTTTTAACTCATTATTTTATAATATGAAACTTTATTAGATCCACTCCTGGTTAAGGCCGCTAGAGGAGAGCCGGTAATTAGGCCTCCGGCATGGATGATGCGTCAGGCAGGAAGGTACATGGCTGTTTACCGAAAACTTGCAGAGAAGTATCCATCCTTCAGGGAGAGGTCAGAGACAACTGATCTCATTGTAGAAATTTCTTTGCAGCCATGGGAAGCCTTTCATCCTGATGGTGTTATTATATTCTCGGACATACTTACACCTTTACCAGCATTCGGAGTCCCATTTGACATTGAAGAAGTGAGGGGGCCTGTTATTCAGTCGCCAATTCGCAATGAAGAAGACCTGAAAACTTTGCGTCCCATTGAATTGGAAAAACTTCATTTTGTGGGGGACTCGCTTAAAATATTGCGACAAGAGGTAATATTAAGTTAGGAGTTAGGTCAAATCTGCAGTGCTAACTTTACCTTGTGTTACTAACTTGAACTTGGTGACTTTCTTTTAACACTCTTTTGATGCCTTACGAAGGTAGAGGGGCGTGCTGCAGTTCTTGGTTTTGTTGGAGCACCTTGGACAATTGCTACATATATAGTGGAAGGGGGCACATCTCGCACATATACAACAATAAAGGGCATGTGTCATGCAGCCCCGCATGTATTGAGAGCCCTTCTTTCTCATTTGACAGAGGCAATAGCTGATTACCTTATTTTTCAAGTTGAATCTGGGGCTCACTGCGTACAAATATTTGATTCATGGGGGGGACAACTAACACCTCACATGTGGGACACCTGGTCAAAGCCTTATATTGAAAAGGTAAGTGGTATATATTTTGTTTTAGTTAAGCACACTACAAAAGAGTGGGAATTTCAATCTTTGAATTTCGTACTAAGCTGCCATTTTCACCTTCTTTGTTGTGGAACAGTTTCTGGATGATGTAAAAATATGACGGCTACTTTGCTTGCTGTGTTTTATCCTTACAGCTCATAAAATTTGTTATCTTTATCTTTGTTTATTTTTATCTGTTAATTCATCTTTGTCATTGCAGATAGTCAATATTGTAAAGATTAAATGCCCCACTACCCCGCTAGTTTTGTATATCAATGGGAATGGTGGCCTTCTTGAGCGCATGAAAGGAATTGGAGTTGATGTCATTGGGCTTGATTGGACAGTAGATATGGTAGATGGAAGAAAGCGCTTGGGTAGTGGGGTCAGTGTACAAGGAAATGTGGATCCTGCTTATCTTTTTTCTCCTCTACCTGCATTGACTGATGAAATCCATAGGTTTGTGAATAAATTTGCATTTAATTGATTACTGTCATGTTAACTGGATGATAGGAATATTCTTTCTTTTTGTTCTCCCCAAGTTACGGTTAACAGTGATTTTCTGTAGTAGGAACAGTAATGGAAGTGATCAGGAATAGAATCTAATTCTGTTTCTTGGTTGAAGATTTATCATTCCTTGTCGTAATGAAATGCTTGAATAAGTTTCAATCTTGAAGTTTCAATCTTGAAATAATACATATAAAGAAACGAGGAGAAAGCGAAAAGTGTGGCTAATTAATTCAAGCAGTATTTTGTGTTTCTTTGAATGGTTTTTATGATATATGGGAATATATGTAATGTTAGGATCAAACTACTAAAATGGATTTTAGTGTAAATCTGCTCAGTACTGGGCCTCACAGAATTTATCTATTGATTCATTTGTTTGTTTCTCATTTTCCAGGGTTGTGAGGTCAGCTGGGTCAAGGGGACACATTCTTAATCTTGGACATGGTGTCCTCGTTGGAACACCTGAAGAAGCTGTTAGTCATTTCTTTGAAGTTGCAAGAAGCTTGAACTATACTTCACCTCTTCGAGGTCATGGAGTAGAAGAAAAAAGCTTAGTTGTTTGATAGTTAACAACAAGAATTTTGTTTATAAACTGTTTGTTGATGGCTGTTTCAGCCCTTAATGCTTCATTGTGATTTCTGAATCTCACTTTATTCTGCACATCTTTGAGGGGCTGATTAGAGTTGTGAAGTTTTGTAAACAAATAGTCTTGAGCTAATTATTTCTTTTTATTGCTTTCTGCAAATTAAAATATTTGATATGATTGAACTTATCATGAACTCATTGAATTTCCTTATGCTTTGACAATTACCGTGCAAGAGGATGAATTTCATAGTTATGAACTTGACATTTCCATTTTCACATGGTTTTTCTTTTTTTGAGCGTGAAACATATGGTTCAATGTTCTGATAAAAACTCTTTTTCTTTTATTATTGTTAAGCCAAGCAATTAGCATACCAGTATTGAATTTGGTCTGAATCAATTAACAGAACCCCAGATTTTGAAAAAAGAAAGGATGATCTAAGGAAAATGAGGGCTAATCTTTTACCTACTGAATAAAGGTTATTTGAGGATGGGAAGTCGTAATTATTTATTCCTGGGAGGATCAATTTTTAGCTGCAACTGATGCATCTATTCATTATTATATTGTTACCAACTGTTCGGCTACTTGCTTTGAGTAATATGGGTTCTTCTTTCTCTGAGTTTTGAAGACGCTCAGTAAGTATGTTGCAAATTATTGATCCGTATTGCAGATTCTTATTTTTCTATTGCAAATTATGATTATCCCGCTTGTTCTTCTAATTGAGATCTGCACCAGGTGATAATTCTCACTGAGATGAATCTTCAAGTCGTCAAGATTCTCAAATTAATTGTTTCTGTTGCTATCTTATTTTTTCTTTCTTCAAAGTCCTTAATTTGTATTATCCATTTTGGTATCCGTATCATCTAATTGTTCCTGTTGAATTTGTTGGAACATATCATGCAGTGGATTAAACTCTGAATGATTTTGACAGTACCACTGCCGGCAACTAGTATAAGGGTACCTGGAGAAGGTAAATGTGATCTCAACTGCTGTATATTTCTTCAAATGATTCTAGTCCATCTCTGTTTGTTAGGTTAGTGAACCTTCCCATGCTGTTACATTTCCTTTGATTAATGATGTTTATCTATCTGCTTCTATTCTTGTAGTAAGGCAATGCGACATTCTTTCCTAAATTTGTCCACTTGAAAATGCATACCTAGGCTAATTCACTATTGGACAATGAATTTCTTCTGGTAAACTGTAGACTTTTTAAAGACCAATGAGGTTTGTCAGTTTAATTATGCGAATGGTTCCAAGTTAAGTTCCTTTGGCTTGTTCCCTGAACTTCTGGAGATAAAACATGGAAGCCTATTTTTATCGAACGAAGTTACATGTTTGACCAGAAAGAATGTTATGAACTGAAGAAATAAAGCGCTACACTCATGGTAAAAAGGAAATACTTTGCAGGTGATGGCATAGGAACTGCATTTTAGCTTGCTTTTATAAGGTATGCCTATATAGATATGTCACTATTAACATTGATATCAGTTTTTTTTAATGCAAACATTGATATCAGTTAATCAATCGGGTAGTTGAAACTTCTCCTGGCTGCCGGCTGGCTATACTCAATCAAAGTTCACAATACTGGAAAATATGACAAATAAATGTTTGGAACCTTCTACACTCTTGGAATAAAGTAAATGTCTTTCTTAGTTTAGAATTTAAGTATATTACACAAAAATAAGATTCCTTATTAAAACAGATTCTATAGTTGTCTCCTTAATGGATAGAATTAGGGTTTCCAAACTTATATATATATGGTTGTGTGTGTTTTATATGTGTGTGTGTGTGTGTGTGTGTTTTCAACGTTCAAGGAATAAGAAGAATAGAGCAATATTCAAGTCTGAAAGTTTTCTCTCTGGGAATGAAACTTAAAATCTACAAGTGATTTTAGACACCTATTATTGTAATTCTAGTTAGTAGTTTTTTTTCCCCAATTCGTAGACATGATTCCTAGTTTTTGATCCAAACCCTAGAAGTGATTCTTAGACACTTTTTTAAAAAAACTAAAATTCCACCAATTCCAACATATATTTCCTGCAACCAAACACCTGAAATGTTTAGCAACATATAACTGAAATTCTGAACATGAAACTTATTCCAACTTAGCATATTCCAGCTGCCCAGATTTCCAATTTTCTGGATTTGTTTATTTAACTGACATATCTTATATTTGTTCTTCATTACTTATAGTTTGGGATACTTGATTGTGTTATTTCTTTCAATTTTCTTAGTATTAAGATGGCCATTCATCTCTTATCTAGCTTTTTTAATCACATTGATATTCATAAAACCAACTTCCGGTTTATCTTAAGTTTGAACTCCAAACAATGTGAAAAAATCAAAACTCAGCTAGCATAATGCCATGTCTCGAACAGTCTTTTGATCCACACTGTCTTGTATTTCTACATGTAGATATCCCTGTAGTGCTTGGTTTCTTTCTGAATTTAGTAGATTTCATGTTGTTCAGTGTGTCATTTACATTTCTTGAATTTTCCTCTGCTTTATGGGTGGTAATACTCGTAGGGGGCGGGTGAGAAGTGTTGTTGGAGCTGTACTATGTTTCCTCTGGCAATTATACCATGTTCATGTTAGACAATGACTGTAAGAGTTCCACTATCATTGTCTTCAGTTCATTGTTCTCATAGTTTGATTTCAGCAAGGCTTAAGAAGAGGCGTTTGACCAATGCTTTAGCTGAGATGACTTATGCTATCTCCACAAGGAGCTTCGTTATATTTTGCAAGTGTATGTGTGTGACGACATTAAGGAATCTTAGTATTTTGTCAGTTGTGTAGTACTACAGCGTCGATATTAGAGAAAAGAAATGCTAAATAAGAATCCACCTTGCGAAACATATAGCCCTGTATCTATGCTGTGGTTAATACTTCTGAGCTGTTATTCAATCACGGTTGTTTATGAACCATAAGCGTAAAAGAAAAGCTCATTCATCAATGTGCTTTTTGTCTATCTGGACATCTAAGGAAAAAGTTTGTGTAATGAGTCAACTTGTATCACTTTAAACTTCAGTGTTTGCTTTTTAATACTTATTACCCTCTTGTTTTTGGCTCAGCCTGGTTCTAGCGAGGCTGCACGTTGCCGTTTGGATCCATAGAGTTGACTGCTTCTCACGAGAGCTCCTGCAAAACAACACAAGGCACGCCGGGGGTTGATATCCGGCAAGCCCCTCCGACGCTCAAGTTAGTCTTTTGTGAGGGTTTAGGCTGCTGTAAAAACAGAGAGAATAGGGTTCTGATCTCGTACCTCTATTATGGCCAAGTTATACCTTATATAAGGAACAGATGCTAAGTTTAAGTCTTTACGTATGCATGGGAGACTTCCACCTGCGAATGGGCCAT
>JANIJH010000005.1:49700663-49710892 GCA_024520975.1 Erythroxylum areolatum
TCATTTAACTCTAAAACACCCACAACACATACATACTCAAAAACACCCATTTAATTTCATTTAATATTTCTAAATTTTACTAAAAGATCGGGGTCCAACAATTATTAGTAAGATCATTAATAGTTCCGACCACTTCATCTACATGTATAAATATTTTTATGTAAATTATACCCGATTATGCAAAAATAATGTTAAATGAATAATATTCATCCTATGATAATTAATAACTAAATATGCCTTTATCGTCGAATATTTGTTCAAAGTAACTTTTGGTTGGAAGAATGGTCTTTGTACCTGTGTCAATATAGAAAAGACAATATAGTATATGATTGTTAAAATTATTAAGGTAAACAAAACTAACATATTATAAAGGATAGAGTTTATCCTGAATATCTTTATCACTTAACTAATTTTAGGCACATATGCACATTACAAGGATGAAATAAAAAATAATGAGAACTAACTATTTGATCGTTAATACTAAAAATAGACTTTGAAGTAATATTAGATACTGGAATTGCTAAAATATGTTATGCATTTGCTTGTATGATTGAAAAAGCACTTCTATGTGTCTTCCACAATAAAAAAATACATTGAATTATAACTTTCAAATGGGGTGACAACACCTTCCTCTAAATTGTTATCCAACTCCATCCTACTATAGGAAGTCCTAACCTGTTTTTCTTTAATAAATTGTTCAAATTTTGGAATCACACCATTTATGTCAAAAATAGAGGAAGATGTTGCTAAAGTTAAAGTTGATACTAAAATATTATGATCTTGATATTTGTCCAATCTTAGTTGATAATTATTAAACAAATCATATAATTATTTAATGATCAACATATGCTTGAGGCTAATTACCATTCAAAATTTTGATAATAAAAATGTATCCCCTATCTTATATCTCATTTTTAATACATAAATGATTACCATAGTTTGTTCGATTATAGACTAATAAGAATTGAGTCTCCATCTTCTATTCTGCCATGACCAGGATCACCATATTGGAATAAAAAATCTAAATAGATAAATCTCACTTAATCTAACACATGTAAGTAAAGCAATTGTGTAGAGTTGGATATTATGTTTATGAGAGAAACTCACTAGTAGTATAAAATATCTCCAACTTTGCACAAAAAGATTTGTCCAAATCCTATTGATCTTCTGTCAATAAGCAAGTATACTAAGAATCTCTTTATCTCAACTTGTTAAAAACCTTGGTATATTTGGCTACCAAATCCATCATCTTGAACATTAAATTCCATTTGGTTAGATAATCCAAAACCAACTTCTCTGTGCATAGAATGTGTAGTTATCATATAGTTTCTTCAAAATTTTCTACTTTTTTTAATATTTCACTCCAATACACTACGTTACTCTAGATTGATTTATCAGTTCCTTTATTACCTCTAAACCTTCCCTTATAATCAAATTCACAATATGCCTAAAACAATGCCTATAGAATAACCTTCTTCTAATTAGCAAGAAGCCAGTCTATAACTTGTTCCTTAAATTAAGAGCTTAGTGTTGATGTTCAAATCCATTAAGCACTCTACCATCATAGTTGGCAACCTTTCATTTATATGTCATGCCAACATATAAATATACCTACCATTTAAAAATATGCATAAATATCAATTGTAACATAATTAATAAATAAATGATAATAATGTTACAAAACATAATTGACCTTAGTAGTCAACTATATAAAGTCTAGCCATTAAAAATATAGTGTGTTATCACTACCATATAACCTTTATTTGGTTATCAACTATCCACTTATTTGATGTGAGATCTACTAGTCTGTGAATATTAAACAACATCTTCAATATTTCTTTTTTTGATCATTATAAATCATGAAAGTTTCTTTCTTCACGATTTTTCAATTTGAGATCATGAAGGTCCGTTATAATAAGGTGAGCCACATCCTAAAATTTTTTCTATTGACATTAGAGAGTGGTTTTTAAACCAATGATCACCTTAACTAGTAAAAACTTTGATTTGTTATTGCCATAACTTATGGTAGGCATTTTATTCCTCCCTCTTGTTAGGTTAGGGGGTCAAAATGTTTGATCTCCTAAAACCATCTTTTTTTTGTTTCATGACTCTATGTGTCTCTTTAAGGAAGTGGTTGCAACTATAGAAGCTCCGATTAACATCTTGTGGCAATACTTGCATTCAACCTTTTTAACTCCATCCTTTAGTCTAGTATTAGTGAATTGATTCCAAAATTCACTATTCAATAAACTTGTTCCTTTAACCTAAATTGTTTCTTCACCTGATATATTACTGTTAAGTATTGTATCAAAACTCTCTACTAATATACTATCTACCATATTAGAACTCTCTATTGAAAGAATACGTTCATCCATCTAAAATAATCAACATATATGAATATGATGAATTGCATGTTTAACATATATGAATAAAAACTAGAAAGTATATGATATTGTATTTCGTAAAATAAATCCAAATTGTAAATCAAGCTATTTTTAATTTTGCAAACTTTAAGAAATCTAGGTACCTTGGTATATTTAAGAACAAAATGTAGACAAAAATTTATGAGAGACATCTTATTGAATATGTATGTACCATATACAATTATTAAAAGGGTAAGTGGAAAAAATGCTTTAATTTCTGGATGAACCTATAATAGCCCCGTAAAAAGTTTTTGCAAAATTTTGTTATCTCAGAAACTGTTGAAAATCACACCAAATAGCTTGTAAGAAAAGAATTGTGATAAAAAGTAGATAAGCAAATTCAAAAATAGGGCCATAACTCTGTCATTAAGTTCCCACAATATCTCATCTAATCAATCTTAGGGCCACAACTAAATTTTTGGGAAGATGTATTCATAAGCCTAAGAAAAACTACTAGTTGTTCATAGGATCATATGCTCCAATAATAATGTAAATATGCACATGAATTTTATCAAGAAGCAATAATGAGTTCTTCCATTTCTTTCACACCTTCCCTCTAATCTCTCAAATTTCATTTTAAAGTATATTCTACCAATAATAGCATCTGATCAATATGTTTAACCAAGATTATGAAACATAAGAGAATTTGTCTTAAAACATTGTCCTTATAATTTGCTCATTCACAATAATGTTAATTATACAACATTTCATTCTTGTAAAAATTACATTCTTGTAGAGATTGTATATCAAACAAAACATTTGGATCCATAACTATGTGTATAACTCTTGCTTACACATTTAACTACATAAAAATTCAAATTGTCAATGAACCTAAAAATTGAAAGTTTTGTTTATAATCAGAAGTTAATCTCACATGATCAGCAAAAAAGCACAATTCAATTATATTTAATCATATTTTTTTCATGAGCCTATAGTGATTCATAAAATCAAGATCAAAAGTTAGTTAAATGGCTCTAATTTTGCTTGAATTGGAACTTGTTTTTACATTAATCACATAGTATGGCTTTAAATAGTTTTAAGTGTCTTCAATTAATTTTCAATTTTTAGGTACATTACTGAAAGGGATAGACATGTTTTTGATTCTTATTAAATATTACCTACAAGTGTATTTTCTCAACTCAAAATAAGATTTAGACAGTCGAGTGATTTAGGCGAGGAGACTGATTAGAGAGGCAAGGGCAGCATAAGAAATGAGACTATCTAATGAGGCGACAGGTGAGGGCAGAAGATAACATGCCAGTGAGGAGTAACTAAGGACAATAAGAGACAATGAGGATGACTATTTGAGGAGGATCTCAAGACAGGAGAGGAATGACTGAGGAGGATCTGCAATTATTAATAATGATGGTTATCTTTCCAAGTTGAAATGATGTTATTACTGATTCAACTCTATTTCGTGAAATAATGTCATTTTGCTAATAACAAAACGACATAAAAAATGAGTCATTTAAGCTTTGAGCTAGGTCCAGTCAATGTGCTCAAGCCCAAAACCAACTTAAAACCTAATTTTTTAAGGGAAAGTATAATCTTAGACCAAAACTTGGTTAAATTGGGTCCAACAATTGAGTTTGGATTACGCTTGTTGGCCCCCAAATTTTTTTCTCTAGTTAAGCATGATTTAAATGAATTATGAGGTTTTAATAGATTTAATTTTTGGAGTTATTATTATGTCAAAGTTAGTAGGATATATTGCATAGGTTAATGGAATTAAGGTGTTAAGGTTATAAGAATGTTCAAGGGTATTTTTGGTAAGATACTTAAGCATAAAAGACATAAGACTTATAAGGAAGGGCAAAACAGACTTTGCACACTCATTAAGGGTATAAATGAAAGAAGGAATGCTGTCTTGTTCTTTTAAGAAGAGAAAAACGTGATTTGAGAAAGAGAAAAAAGAGAAATACAAAAACAGAGAGAAAAAAGAGAGCTTTCAGCGAAAGAGTGAAAAGAAGAGAAGACAAGCTAGGGTTCATCTTTTCAAAGTCTTCAAGAGAGATTTTGGGGTTGTGCAAGAAGGGAAAAAGAAAGAGGAAGAGAAGAGCTTCTATTTGAGCCAAGAAACTTTTCATTTGGTGAAGATTCAAGGTAAGTTTTATTTTAAATCCTTTGGATTTTGGAAGGGATTTTGATTCATGAAGCTTAGAAAATGCATGGATTTAAGTATTCTAGAATCAATTTTAATGATTTTGCATTATGGAATTTTCAATTGAAATTCGTATTGAATGAAATTTTGGCTATTGTTAAAGGAAATTAAGGAAGGCAAGAGGAGCAAGGGGGAGAGGTCTCTTTGAGCAAGTTTATGAGCAAGGATTTCATGGTGGGTACATGTTTATAATAGAGTAAATAAGTCACTAATGTTTTCTTTGAATCAAGGAAGTTTAATAATTTCAATTGCATTATAAATGCTGCATTTATTGTTTCTTGAATGAATTAAGAAATTACTATATGTTTGATATATGAATTGTGATGATTTTTTTAAAAGATTTTGGAAATGACTCTTTTTGGAAAGATACATGTTTATGAAATCATGTTTTCAGAAATGGTTTTCAAAATATTTCATGCTCATGAAAAACAAGTTTCCGAAATGTGCCATTTTTGGCAATATGTTTTCAAGATGTGAAATGCATGATTATGTGGGTTTGTGGTGGTCTCCTAAGTTAAGTCAAGTGCACTTTGACAAAAGGCTTCTTCCGCCTGCCTGCTAGTAGCACGGAGCTCCTTCATGGACTCCCATAAGTTCACGGCTATGCATCACCACTATGTGGGATTGCGATATTATGTTCTGTTCATGGTTACACAAGACCATTATATAAAATGTGTAGTATGTTCTATTTTGGATTCACCCAAATCATTTTGATGTGCTTATGTACTCATGATATGATGACAAGATTGATGCATACATGATTTGTCTTATTGTGAATTTGGTTGAAAATTTAAGAACCATGTGTTCTATGATTCAATGAGAATTTTCTATGATAATGAACATTTTAAATGGTTTTGCTTGTTATTCGTTATAAACTTGTTACCCACGAGCTTTTAAGCTCATCCCCTTTTTGTCCCATCTTTAGGTGAAGAAAATTAGATCGAGTAACCAAGATTCGAGGCATCATTCTAGTTTTGAAATGTTTTTGTAAATTAAGTTAGATTTTGTAAAAGCAAGATTTTAGACGCATTTCGAGAATTATTGGGTTTGGTATCTTTTGTATTTTGGATTTTGATACTGATGATGTAATGTAGCTTGGAATGCCATTAAAGCTTTGTAAACTCCTATTTTTGTTGTTAATGAAATATGAATTGTGTGTGGATGATGTTGAGTTGGAATTAGGTATATTGAAGAAGTTATCAACTTGAGATGATGATTTTTTAACATGAATTGTTGATATATATATATATATGGACAAGAAAAATAGGGATTATGAATGATGAGTTGTAGTTGAATGTGACGAGTAAAATGAGATGAGATTAAAGAGTTTAATGAAATAATATTGGTAGTTGAACGGTTATGCTCATGACATTCCAAGTTTGTACATTGAAAATTTCAAGTTTTCCATGGGAAAAAATTCATGTTTTGACTTCAAGGGAAAATCTATATTAATCTATGTTGAGTTAAACAAAGTTGTCTTCTTGAAAGTTGTAGTTTATCTTTCTATCTTTCCATTGATATAAAGTATGAAATTTTTGGACATTAGAGTTGAGAGAAATGATCATTAGAAGTTTGTGATGTAGCATAGGATGGACATTCGGGACAGCAGCATTGATTTGAAATTTTAACCCTCTTGAAGGCAAAATATCTTTTTAGAGTCTTCATGGAAGTTGTAGGTTTAGAAGTCCTCTTCAAAATGGTCTTTGAATAACCTTAATCCGATATTTTTAGTGAAAGTTATGCCCTTTTACCAATTTAGATTGGAAGAAGAAAAGCAGGAAGGGGTCGCGATCACAACTCTACGGACTTGTGCAAAAGTCATGATCGCGCCTCGTGACAAAAGCCCAAGACATGACCCATGATCATGACTTGATCATGACAGAAGGCTCAGATGTGCACGATGATCGTGGCCTGCATCAGGTAGATGCGTAGACACTTAAAACTTCAAGTTTTGAGGGAGTTTTTAGACTTTTCGAACCTCGAAAAAACCTTAGGGCTACTCAGAACACAAAAGGTATATAAAGAATAAGACAAAGAAGATGAAGGAGCTTTTATATAAGCCACTTTGGAGAGAAACCCTAGAGCTAATTGTTAAGAGACTGAGAAAGAGAAGAAGGAAGAGAGAAGTGGAGAAGAAGCCGACATCGACGTATTTCCTGGATTTGGAGCTTCCCAATGTCACTGCCTCCTGTCTCCATTTAGAATCGTATTTCCTATTATTTCCATTTTTATTAATGTATAGAATTGGGAATAGCAATCTGATGATAGGATTGTAAATGTTGAGATATTCTATAGTCACCTTGGTTTTTTTAATCTTTGATTTAATAAAATCTGATTGTTTTATGTTTATTGGATTTATGGTGATTGATTTCTATGATTGCATAATTCGGTAATAAACTGAGATGGTGAATCGAATGAAAAATAATTAAATTGGGCTAACAAGAGTTAGGTGATTTAATAAGAACAAGAAATTAATCAAATTGTTAATTGTGTGAAGAGAGATCTCATATAGGTCCCCGATAGTTTATTAGACAACTTCAGATCTAATTAGGGTTTTGGATAGGTTGTTAATTGAGAGATTGCAATTTTTTATTATCTGATTAGGGTTTATAATTTAGGGTTAATGGTTAGAACTCAAGAGAGAGTAATCAACCCTAGGATCGTCTAGGACCAATAATCCAATAATTCATAATCAATTAGGTTAGCATTAAAGATAGGTAAAAATTTTTCCTTTCTCTCATTTGATTGTTCCTCTAAGTTGATTGTTGAGTATGTTGCTGCTTTGTTAATATTTTCATAATTAATTCTTAGAATTGAGTTGTATGATTGAATTAAATTTTTACCTTAGTTTTGTTACATTTTGAATTATTGCAAATTGTTTGAACCTTATATTTTAGGATTAGATTATCCCTCCTCGTGGGATTGACACCTTAGGTACTACGCAAACTGCTCGTACACTTGCTGATTATCGAGGTTATTAATTAAAACTTATACACATTGAAAAACCACAATCAAGACAAATTTGGAAAGTTTAGGTACATATAATCGAAAGAGGAGGATCCTGTACTACCTTCGATTAAGGTGCAGTAATAGGAAGCAAGGAAATATAACACTACAATAGTTGGCCTTTTCTTAAAGAAGAGGCTCTCATTCCTTGGTACAAAAATGGGCAAATGTAGCTTGTAAAAACATGGGATTGGTAAATATGATGGTTAATAAGGATAAACTCTTTATGTTCAAGTTCAATACTAAAGAAAATGCTCAGAGAATCATTGAAACAAGCCCATGTCATATGTTAGGCCATCTTATTCTCCTTAAAAGGTGGCACTTTAGTATCAATCTTAACATAAGCTCACCAAAAACAGTTCCATTATAGGTTAATATCCACAAAGTACTACTAGAATATTGGTATGTAAAAGGAATGTCACATAACTAGCAAAATTAGGAAACCATTGGGCATGGATGAAAACACTGCTTTAATGAAGATGATAGGTTTTGTAAGAGTATCCATAGATGCCAACATTGAGAACAAGCTTCCTGATTCCTTGAAAATTATGAGGCCGAAGGTTAATGCAAGCCTTGAGGAGGACCAAGGAAAGTTACTTACATATGGAAACCAAAAAAAAGAAGAAGTAATGATAGCTATAATATGGAATGTGAGAGGCCTTGATGGCCTAAATAAATAATTGGATATTAAGGATTACTTAGTCCTTAAAGAGCCTAATTTTGCATGTTTCATGGAAATCAAAATAGAGAAAGATATGATTGTTAATTGTTTGTGCTTCTTAAAGAGGGACTAGAAAGCTTTGGTTAATAATGAGAAACACTTTAGTAGCAAAATAATAGTAGGCTACAATCCATCTAAATTGGAAATGATCAAATGGTCCTTCTTAGACCTAGCAATTCATTGTGAAATGATAAGCATCAGGTTCAGAACTCCAATTTCAATATCTATAATGTATATATCCAATTTTGAGTTCCAAAGGCAATAACTATAAGAATAATTAATTAGCATTAATAGGAGTATAGAGATGCCTTGGTTAGTTATAGGTGTCTTTAACTACATTCTTAGCTCTAGTGAGGCATAAGGAGGCAAGAATTTGCCTAACCAAAAATTTAAGGAACTATAAAACCTAGTCCAAAATATAAGGTTAAATAACATGAGATCACTTGGGAATTTATTTACTTAGAAAAAAAAGTAGGTGGGAGAATGATACCAAATGAAAAAACTTTACAGAAGCTTGGTGAATGCAAAGTGGCCACAACAATATCCTCTAAGGTCATCCACGAAGAAGTTACCTTAGACCATAGTATAATTATGATAGATCTAGTAGACAAAGAAGAGACAAGGAAAACCCTTTTCAAAGTGTTTAACTACCTGATGAAGCACCTTAACTTTAAAGAAGTTGTAATGGAGTGAATGAACATAGATGTAGGAGGTTCTCAAAGTTATTGCCTTTGTTAAAGATCAGAAGTTGTAAAGGCCAATTTAAAAAAGATTAATAGAGATTCTAAAGACCCTATATTGTTGGAGAAATAAAATGTGATAAATGAGATTTTAAAATGCTAGGATCAAATTATGGTAAAACCAGGAGATAAAGAACTCAGAAGGGAAGAGGCAGCCCTAATACATAACAAAAATAACACTATTAAAAACATCAACTCTCAGTTGAGACAAAAATCAAGGATGTTGTGGTTTAAGGATAGAGAGAGGTGCAGAAGTTACTATTAAAATTCTATCAAAGCCAGGAGAAATAAAAACTAAATCAAGTAGTTGACCTAGGATGGAAATCGACCACAAGTTGACCAGCTCAAATTTATTTATAAAAAATAAAAAAATTACGTTATTTTTTATAAAAAGAAGTTGTTTGTTCTACCGACCTGTGACTCGATTGAGCTAAGCAATTTATGTCCATGGCCTGATCGGCCCTGGCTAAAGTCGGATCAAGTAGGTCGGGCCACTTTTTCCATCCCTACAGTTGATAGATGGGGAAGGGAATAACTTTTATAATGATAATATAAAGAGGATAGTCCATTAATACTATAGGAAGCAGCTTGGTATTAATGTAGAAGTTCAGGAAATCTTAGATGATATATTAAAAGAAATTAAATCAATTTCAAAACAAAATAAACTAAATTTAATAAAGGAGGTTACAAGAGAGGAGATATAAGAATCCAAGTTCTTTATTCACCATAAAGCCCCTGTATCTGATGGGTTTAATGGAAGATTTTTCAGCAAAATTAGGACATCATTGGTGAAAGTGTAGTTAGATAGTCAAGGAGTTCTTTTAGAAAAGGAAAATCTTGAAGGAGTGGAACAAAACCTATTTTAGCCTCATTCCAAAGCAAGGAAATTTGTTGGACCCCAATTTTTGAGTAAAAATAAGAAATATTCAAAAGTGGATGAGTTTATTGAAATTAAGTTAAAAATCAAGAAATAAAAAGAAAAAGTGTAAAAATTTGAAGAAGTTAGAAAGTTTGACTTTTGAGGATGAATAGGGATAAAAAAAGTTTGACTTGAGAGTTGACTTTTTGTTTGAGACAAAATTTGAGAAAATGGTCTTCTGGAAACTTGTAGATTATGTTAAGAGCTTTCTGTAGCCATAAAGTTTGTAATTTTTCGATATCGGGAGTAAAAGTTATGA
>JANIJH010000005.1:49742231-49753203 GCA_024520975.1 Erythroxylum areolatum
GTAGCTTGAGCCGGAAATCAAGCGGTATTGTAAGAGTTCACACTGAACTACAAAGTGTGCAATAAAGTGGTTTGCAAAATCCTAAGTGGGAGCTTAGGTAGAGGACGTAGGTCTTAGCACTGAACCTCTATAAAAACTGTGTTTGCTCTTCTTCCCTACTCTTTACATTTAAATTGGTTTTGAGTGAATTAACTTCTGATTTTGTTGTAGAAAATTACAAAAAGCTTAACGATCTATTCAACCCCCCTTCTAGATTACTTACATCTTCTTCCTTTTCTCTGCAAACTCAGATGAATGTTTTCATAGAGGGCTGTACATGGAGATTTCCTCGTAGCTTATTACCATATCAGTCAAGTTATTCTCCCATTCCACAAGAATCTGATATCTTTTTCTGGAAGGGTATACCAACTGGTAAACTCACAAACAAATTTATATGTGATCTATTACGCAAGCACCGATCCTCAGTTTTTTGGGCTACTAATGTATGGAACAAGCATTAACTCTGAGAATCTCCTTCATCTATTGGTTGGCTATACAAAATAAACTCTCTACAGCTGATCGCCTTCCATATATTCAAACCGATAAGAATTGTCCAATGTGCTCCTTGCATCTTGAATCATGTGATCATCTCTTCTTTGAATGTGGTTTTAACAAATCGATATGGGACCATGTCATTTCCTTATATTATTGGAGGGATCCAGGTACTACTATCTCAAAGAAACAGATGGTCTCTCAGCGCAGCAATATTTACACCTTATTGTCTTGGGAGTATGTATCTACAGGCTTTGGGGGGAGTGGAACCTTCGACGCTTCAAGAATAGAGCTTCTACTAAAGATGGTATGATATCCTTATTAATAGAAGAGATTTGTGAGATTCTTATGACTACGAATCAATCTCACGATTGCAGCCCCAATGTTTGCACTACACTAAGGTTATATGGTTACTTCAGGAGCATTACGCATAGCTTCGGATGAGGTTCTAAAGGAGCACCTAGCGGATCACGCTGGAACTCTTTACTCACAATATTAATGGTGTTCTATTGTTGTAATGTTGTAATCCTTTTCTTTGGTATTAAATAGGTCTAGTTCTTTACTTTCCTTGCATATTTTGTGTTAGGTCTTTCCTTTGAACTCCCTTGTTTATCCCTTGTACCATTCTTTTCTCCTTAATCAATTTTCCTTTTCAAAAAAAAAATTGAGAAAAAAAAGAAATGGGGAGGGGATCAAGGCTAATTTTCAAATTGAATTTTGGCTATACCCATCTAGCACACCCATTTTGGTACTTTTAGCTTTTTACTTCTCGGTTCTAGAAGACTGGTCGGCCTTTTCAAATTAAAATTTGTACCATATAATTAGCCTAAAGAAGGATTAGGGGATTAATAACCTTGACAAAGTATCTATGTTCACATAGCAATTAATCAACACTTGGCACTATATATTGATTTATGCCCTACAACAAATCAGTTTGTTATAGTTTAGTGTCAAAATAATTTAAATTCTTTATCTTATGCATATTTTGATGTAAATGATAAAGTTCGTTAGATAATTATATATTACAGATAAAATTATGATGAAATTCATATTGTATTTATATATTATCTCTAAATTATTATGTTGAGACTAGAAAATAACATAGCAACATAAAAAGATTAGCACATGTTATGTTTTTTCTTATATTTGCATAAATATTAAACTTTTTTTTAATGATATAATCGAATTGGCCTATTGAAAGACAAACTCAGTCTCAGTCCGGTATAGTTTGGACAATTTCTGATCTCTAGTGGACCTCTCAGTGGGACTCGAACCCAGATGAAGTTCTGACCATTTGTCAGAGAAAAAAGAATGTTTGGATAAAAATTCTTTCCTGTACCATCCCATTTCGTGGACTGACAGAAATCCTTCGGGCGGTGCCACAATCGATTCTGTAGACAACAATGGATTCCTATTCGAAGAGTGCATAACCGCATGGATAAGCTCACACTAACCCGTCAATTTGGGATCCAATTCGGATTTTCCTTGGGAGGTGTCGAGAAGGAATTGGAGTAGTCGATCTTAAAGACTAAAGTATGAAGATATTTGAACAAAAGTATGGATGTTTATTAGAAAACAAGTTCACTAAGCTAACCTCAAATGAGATATTCATTTGGAATATAACTTGTATATATATGAAAATTCTCATTATAATGATTGTATAAGTGAGTATTTGACTTGAGGTTTTCAAAGTTATCTTGTATATGAATGTTATGTTTTTATATTATTTATGACATGTTTTAGTCAATGATAACTCAGTTGGTATTCATTGGAAGTAGCATAAATTATATGGAAATAATTAAGTAATCTATTAGTTTATGCCCTTGCATCTAATCAATTGGATGCAAATTAATGTATGACATTATTTTGAGTTAATGAAAAGGCTTTATTTATCTTTATATATTAAATTAATTAATATGTTATGCTTAATACTAAAGATAAAATCCTTGGAATAATTACTATGTAATTGAAATTATGATGAGATCATAATTATGAGATTCAATTTACACTTATGTGATATTCCTAAATGTTCCTAGTTGTAGTTTCATCAAGATTGGATATTGTTAAAACGGTAAAACTAGCACATATTATATTTCTTTCTTATGAACAAAGTAATTGATCTCATAAATTAAAGTACAGAGATACTTAAACTAATGTATGGGTGATTATTATAGAATAAGTCACTGAACTGACCCGATTATAAGTAATATTCCGGATGGAATATTACTTATATGTCTATGGATTATCTTATAATTATGGTTGTATCTTTGATCCTCATACTTGAGATTATCAAGGTATCTAGTGTGAGAATTACTGTGTTTTGATGCTACTTATGAATCATCATAGGATAATTCAGTCGATAGTAATTGGATACTGTATGAACCATATGTAGATAGTTGAGTAAGTCAATATAGGATTTGTTACTTTAAAGTAATCAGATAAAATATTCTACTGTTCCTGATTAGTAATGATTTATGGAATTCTTTGGCCATAGTGAATTGATATTTGAAAGGAGTTTTTAAATTTTAATTATAAATTAATTACTAATTAGCAAGAATAAACATGATTGGATGATAAGAGGAAACAATGTACCCATGCTCTGTCTAATTAGAATTCTGAATGACAAAATGATTAAATTATTATAGTCATGCATGGATAGGTTAAGTCAATCATTTTAATATTCTTGATATTAAGGTAATTATGACATGTTGTTAGACATCAATCATGATTTATGATTATATATTATTTAATTAGAAAACTAAAGATAAATTAAAAGATGTTTTAATTTATCCAATTCTAATTATGAATTAGAATTATAATTTATAATCATTACCAATTTATTAGGAACCTAATGGGGTCACACATCAAAGTGTAATTGTGAAAGAAAAATCAATTTAATTAAGTTAGACTTAAGTATAAACTTCGAGAAACTTTTAGAAATCAAATATGAGATGTTTGATTTTATTAAACTTAAAATTAATTATAATTAAAATCAATTTTAATTATAATTAAAGAGATTTAATTTTAATAAAAGACTCTTATGATTTTTTATATTTAAAGGAAACAACTTTTTGGAAGCTAGCACTTTTGTCTTCTTGCTCTCAAATCAATTTGAGAATTGCTCTATAGATACCATTAGAGGCTGGACACTTGAATAGCTCGTGATTGATCAATCGGAAAAAGTTTCAAAGATTTTTCAACACAAAAGCAATCAAAGTACGATTTTTAAATTGTTTTATGTTTTAATCAAATTTATTCAATTATCGGGATCCGCTCAGAATCTAATATTTTATTTTACGATGTGCTCGTGAATTGATCACGGTTAGAATTCAACAGTAGTATCAGAGCAAACTTTAATTGTTTCACTTGGATTCATTGCTTGATTATTGTTGATTTGATAAAAGTAATATGTTACCCTTCTACTTTTGTTTTATTCGAAACCATTCTTTCAACTGCTCTTTGTTTTGATTTGAAAATTTTGTTTTCAATATGCCTTTATGTATGTTCTGCCGCCCCCTATTATCTACTTCTGGAATATTGAAGGATGCTCACATATTAATTGTTCAGAATAAGTGTATATTTTAGCCTCCGAAATTTTTTGTCTAGCATTTTCTAGATTTACTGCCTTTGCGTTTACTAAATATGGATGGGCAATTATCGACCATCTGTGGAAATCATCATTGCTAGCGATGATACCCATCGTGATGCCACTAGTTGGCATCACTGTGACGCCCATCGTGATACCATTGGATGGGGTAGTAGGCGACGCTGTCAGTTGGCATCGCTAGACCAAAAATAGTCCATTGAATGAAGTCGATGGGCATTAATCACCCATCGAATGGCGATGTCACTAGAGAAGACGATGGGCATTAATTGCCCATCATACACGACACCATAGGCGATGCCATGGATGGCATCGTTTAGGCAGTCCGAGGTAGCCATAGTGGAGAAGCAAAAGGTAGCGTCGGTTGAGGATGAAGCAGGTGACGTGGGTTGGTGGGTTGCTACGTGGGTGTTGGTTGAGGCAAACATGGGAGGGTTTTGGAGAAGGAGACAGACGCTTTTGGAGAAGACGATGGGTGCATGTAGGACTCACACCCACCATTCTCGAGAAGCATCTATTTCGTCTTTGACCGCGGGGTGCGTGCAGTGTACATTTCCCATGTATTGCATGCGCCAGACACCCTCCCAACCCTCTTTTATGTTTTTTAATATTTTAAACCCTTAAATCTTCAATTTAATTAAATAACCCTCTTTTATATTTTTTAATATTTTAAACCCTTAAATCTTCAATTTAATTAATTTAATAGAGATTAAATTAATTTATACTCCTAATAAAATTGAAAAGTATTTTACTAATTTTGAAATTTTTCTTTCAAAATAGAATTTTATTAAAGAAGTTTTGTAATTTAATTTAATTTTTCAAGAGTTGAATTATTAAATTAAATTTATTATCACATCAATAATTAAAATCAAGCAAAAGTTTTAAATAATTTATTTCATCATTGGATTGTGTTTGAAATTATAAATATAACGAGATTATATTATTTTGATGAAATCAGAAATTTTTGAAATTTTAAATCCCTCAATAAAATATTAAGTACACATTATGAATGTGACAGTTGTCTTCCATTATTTGATAATAAAACTAGAATTCTATTTATTATTTGGCTTGTTAAGTAAAGTCAAGGTCACTTTAACTCAGGTATGTTTTATCTTAAATTAATGGTTCTACTTAACTAAAATTGTATGATTTGGATCAGTAAACTCATGATCATATAAATTTAGAGGTAGGGTTAGGAATAATATAAGTGATAATTTTTTTGGAAAAAGTTGTCATCTGATGGTTCTAGGAGTCACACAAGATATGATTAAAAAGTTGTTTTCTACCTAATTTATTTTAGTTAGTTTGTTGAGCAAACTCAAAATCAATTAAATTTAAATAGTATCCTAGCCTACTAAGAACTTATTTGATAATTTTTCGATATAACAGTGAGGGCTATTATTTTGAAGAAAATAGTGGGATTAATCAAATGTTTAAAGTTTTTATTTTATTTGATTTTTGGATATAAACTAATATATACTCCTTTTGGTTATTAAATTTGAAGATGAGTACCAACCTGACATTGAGAAGCATCATGTATGCTAACAAGCTAACTGGGCCTAACTTTTCGGACTGGCTACAAAACTTAAGAACAGTTATTAGGTAACAGAAGAAGTTGTACATTCTTGATACTCCTAATCCATCAGAACCTTGTTCAGATGCAACTAATGAAGATTAGGAGAAATATTAACGTTATATTGATGATGTTGAACAAGCTACATATGTGATGTTAGCTTGTACATCTTTTGAACTTCAGAGGCAACATGAGAACGTGGACGCACCTACTATGATACTGCATCCTAAGGAGTTATTTGGTGCATAAAGAAGGGTGGAAATATCAAATCTCCAAGTTTCAATGCAATATCACAGAAGGATCTTTAGTCAACCTTCATGTGTTGAAGGTGATTGGTATATTGAAAAATTGGCCCAATTATGTTTTATCATGGATCATGGGTTAAGTGTTGATCTAGTGCTGCAGTTTCTGAGTTTGAGCTTTTCACAGTTCTTCATGAACTTCAACATGATTCAGAAGGACATGACATTGCCTGAACTATTGAACATGCTTACAATTACGTAATGGTGCCTTAAGAAGGAACCCAGTTTTGTACTTGTTGTCAGTTCTTCTAAAAGCAAGAAAAAGGGCTTTAAGAAGAATAATAACAAAATAGTAAGCTTCTACTAATGAAGTAAAAGCAAAAGGAGGTGTCAAGAAGAAAAATAATGACAAGGGCACATGCTTTCATTGCGAAGTCAACGAACATTAGAAGAGGAACTGCCCTTCTTATCTTGCTAACCTGAAAGGTAAAAAGCTTAAGGAAGTTGTATATTCAGGTATGTTTATGATTGAGATCAATCTTTTTACTTTTATTCCACATTCTTAGGTATTAGATACTAATTTTGGTTCTCACGTATGTAATAACATGTAGATGTTAACAAGGAGTAGATCATTGAAGAAAGGCAAAATGGAACTACAAGTTGGCAATGGAGCAAGAGTTATTGCATTAGCTGTAGGAACTTATAGTTTAACTTTACCTTTTGGCCTTATATTAGAACTTGATAATTGTTATTATGTTCCTGTTTTCACAATAAACATCATTTCTATTTCTTATTTGGATTTGAATGGATTTGTCTTTATAATTAAGGATAGCAGCTGTTCTTTTCATAAAGATGATGTTTATTATGGATCTAGATTACTTACAAATGGTTTGTATGAGTTAGATCTTGAAATGCCAATTTTTAAAATAAATAGTATGAAAAGAAAATTAAGTAACCAAACTCCATCTTATTTGTGGCATTGTAGGTTAGGTCATACCAATGAAACTAGAATCATAAAATTACATAAAGAAGAATATTTGGATCCTTTTGACTGTGAATCATAAGAAATTTATGAATCATGTTTATTGGGAAAGATGACCAAACTACCCTTTAAGGGAAAGGGATAACTTTCTAGTGAGTTACTAGAATTAATGCATTCAGATATATATGGGCCCATGTTCACAAATGCTAAAGGTGGATACTTATATTTCATTACATTCACAGATGATCATTTTAGATATGGTTATGTGTACTTCATGAAAAAAATTCTGAATCATTTAAAATGTTCAAAGAATTTAGACTAGAGGTAAAGAAACAACATGGCAAAAGTATTAAGATACTTAGATCAGATTGAGGTGGTGAATACTTAGACCATGAGTTTTTTGGCTATTTAAAAGAGAATGGGATTCTCTCGCAATGGTCTCCTCCTGTAACTCCACAATATAATGGAGTTTTTGAGGGGAGAAATCATACAGTATTAAATATGGTACGTTCCATGATGAGTTATACAGTCCTTCCTATATCCTTTTGAGGATACGCAATTGAAACTATAATAATCTTCTAAATAGAGTTCCATCTGAATCAGTTGATAAGAAACCATATAAGATATAGACTGGTAGAAGACCTAGATTATCACACTTAAAGATTAGGGGATGTGAAGCTTATATGAAGCGTGCTATATCTGATAAGTTTCAAACTAAATTAGATAAATGTAAATTTCTGGGGTATTCGAAAGATAGTATCGGTTATTAATTCTATCCTCCTATCGAGCAAAAGGTGTTTGTCTTAAGACATGCTACATTCTTAGAAAGAGAATTTATTCTCAAAAAAAGTAGTGGGAGTGCAGTTGAACTTAGAGAAGTTTAAGAGCCATAAATTCACATCAAAATAAAACAAGAACCTCAAGTTGATACATATGATGTACAACTAAGATTTCAAGAGACATATAGTTTGCGACAAACTAGTAGGATACATCATCTTTCCATTAGATTAGATCTACTTATTGAGCAAGCATAGGATAACGTATCACTCATACATGATGAGCCTACTAATTTTAAAGAAGAAATGTTTGATATTGATTCTTTAAAATGGCAAGAAACTATAAGATCTGAAATGAAATCCATGTACACTAACCAAGTATGGACTTCTTGCTGATATTATATGTATTGGATGCAAGTGGGATTTTAAGAGAAAAACTAACATGGATGGTAATGTACATACGTACAAAGCAAGGTTAGTGGCTAAAGACTACAAATAAAAACAAGGAGTTGATTTTGATGAAACCTTTTCGCCAATAGCTATACTAAAATCCATCAGGATCTTGTTATCCAGGGCAGCATATCATGATTATGAAATCTAGTAGATAGATATCAAAGCTGCATTTCTCAATAGGAATTTATAGGAGGATATGTATATGATACAACTTGAAGGTTTTGAATATAAGAGATTTCCTAACCAAGTATGCAAGTTGCAAAGTTCCATTTATAGTCTAAAGCAAGCATCGTAGAGTTGGAACATTCATTTTGATGAAACAATCAAAGAGTTTCACTTTATAAAAAATGTGGATGAACCTTATGTTTACAAAAAGGTAAGTGGGAGTGCAGTCATTCTCTCATAAAGTATGTCCAAAGACCAAAAAAAAAGAGAGTTACAAAATGGACTATATTCTAGATGCTTCGGCAATTGGTTCGATTATATATGCGATGCTATGTACTAAACCAGATGTTGCTTATGCTTTGAGCATAATAAGCAGATATCAAGCTAATCCCAGTGAGGTCACTGGACAGTTGTGAAAAACATCTTGAAGTACTTCAGAAAGACTAAAGATATTTTCTAGTCTATAAAGGAACTGAGCTAAGATTTTAGGGTTATTCGGATGCTAGTTTTCGGTCTAATCAAGACGATAGTAGATCACAGTCATAATATATTTTTACTCTTTGTGGTGGTGCGACTAGTTGGAAAAGTTCCAAACAACCAACCGTCGCACTTTAACAACTGAAGCTAAGTATATTGTAGTTTCTGAGGCACTGAAGAAAGTAGTTTAGATCAAGAAGTTCATCACTGAACTTGGAATAGTTCCTAGCATTGTTGATCCGATAGTAGTGTACTACGACAACAATGGTGCTATTACATAGGCAAAGTGATGCACTCGCAGAAGAAGATTAATCTTGATATAAATTGGTAGCTTTTAAACAAACTAGATACGCAAGGTTTTTCGATATTTTTCTAGACCTCAAGGATCGCAATTGTCCAAGCAACCTAGACCAAGTGATAAACCAAGAAAATTGAAGCAAAACAATACACCACAATTGAGATTAATTGATAAGTAGAGTTAGGGTTCATGGAACAACAAGAACTTGAAGAAATTCCTCACAAAGCTCAAAAATTATCAAAAGTGTAACCTTAAAACTAATGTCAAGGCAACTATTTATACTTGCCAAAATAACTTGAAAGCGGGCTAGCATCCTAAGCCTAAATAGGTAAAATAATATTGTCTAAATCGTCTATAAAAAAATAGTAGGAAAACAACCCAAGGCAAAAGAGGCGAGGCGCGCGCTTGGTATATGGCCTGCTGGGCACTGGCATATGCGCCTATCGTGCTCACCTGTCAAAAGCTGTTTGGGCCCAGAACTTAGCTCAAACTGATAAACTAAAGCTGCAAGCGAGAATCTTGATTCTTCCAGAGTTCATCATCAACCACGCAAGCCACGAATGAATTTAACATTGCCTTGAATATTTTAAACCCAGTCCGACTTGCGGGGCTAGGAGGTGGCATCAAGTCTCGATTAGTGTCATTTTGATCTCGGTGTCTATTGATATATTCGTCATGTACAACCCTGCTCACATCAGCCCCTCCTTCGTCGGAAAGATTCGTCCTCGAATCTGAATCTATATCAAACAAAGACAAGTCAGTAAAATTAAAAGTAGCGGACATGTTGTACTCACCGTGCAAGTTAATTTTATAGGCGTTATTGTTGATCCTTTCAAAGACTTGAAAAGGACCATCTCCTCGTGAATTAAGCTTGGACCACCTATAGTTAGGAAACCTCTCCTAGCGAAGATGAAGCCAAACCCAATCATCAGGTTCGAAGATCACCTCCTTGCATCCTTTGTTGGCTTGGTGTGTATAAACCTCATTCTTGCGCTCCATATATTGCTTAGCCTTCTCGTGCAACTCTTGAACCAACTCAACTTTCCTCTCTCCATCTAGGCTAGTTAACTTAGACAAAGGTAAAAGAACTATATCCAATACAATTAAAGGGTTAAATCCATAAACAATTTCAAAAGAAGAATAACCGGTAGTAGAATGCACATTACGATTATAAGTGAACTCAACAAATGGCAAGCAATCAGACCACGTTTTCAAATTTTTCCTATCATAACACGCAATAAACTCCCTAACGTTTTATTCATAACTTCCGTTTGCCCATCAGTTTGTGGGTGACAAGTAGTAGAAAACAACAATTTTTTTCTTAATTTTCCCCAAAAAACACGCCAAAAATGGCCCAAAAACTTGGTGTCCCTATCCGAAACTATTGACCTAGGAATACCATGCAATCTCATAACATCTTTAAAGAACATATCAGCAACATGCACAGCACCATCAATTTTTTTGCAAGCAATAAAGTGAGCCATATTACTAAATCTATCCACAACAACAAAAATGCTATCTACACCCCTTTTGTCTTCGGCAACCCTACAACAAAGTCTATAGAAATGTCAATCCAAGGGTGACTAGGTACAGGTAAGGGCGTGTATAGGCTGTGAGGTTTAGTTGTCGATTTAGCTTGCTTACAAGCAATATAACAGGCACGAATGCATTCTACATCCTTTCGCATACCCAGCCAATAAAAATGCTCATGCAATATGTCCAAGGTCTTAACGACACCAAAGTGCCCCATAAGTCCTCCACCGTGGGTGTAGGGTCCGTAAACTCTGGCCACGCGACCACTACAGTAGAGCCCGGCCTCTACCACCATCACTCCAGGTATTGTCCTCTTTGGTTCAAGGGTGAGCCACGGC
>JANIJH010000005.1:49877547-49891847 GCA_024520975.1 Erythroxylum areolatum
ATAAGAACTTGAGTTATGGAATTGGAAATGTGTATGGCTATGGATTGTGCATATTGGTTTTGTATATAAATTGAATTGAGTTATGAATGTGGTTTGAATATATATGGATATGGATGAATGTGCATGATGATGGGATATGAATTGTGATGGTTTAAAAAAAATATGATTGGTTTTGGGTTTGATTGAAATATAAATTTATATATGAGTATGATTTGAGATATTGCTTTGTGATTGGGTTTGGATTCCAGACGGGAGAGTCCGATGATTCTGAGTTTTGTTTGGGGAATTATAGAAGTGTTTGTTTTACAAATTGCAGGTTTTGGGTTTTGTAAAATGCAGCCGTTGTGCTGCCGAATTTTTGATTCAAATAAAGATAGAGTAAAATAAGAATTGATTACGATTATATGAATTGAGTTTTTGTTGAAGGTTTCAGAATTGATTAAAAGATGAATTTTGGATTTGTATGAATGTATAAGAAGATGATTAAGGATGGAGACTTTGCTTGTATAAGAAGTTTGTTATGCATTGAGAAATTGATTGAGGATAATTTCCAACATTATTTCTAAGATAATTGTTTCAGATGTTGGATTCGGTTTTATTTGCTTCGATTCGATTCGATTCTGCTTTCGATTTTGTTTTCTGCATTTTGTGATCCGTTTCATATCCGCTTTATGATGTTTGATTCCGATTTGAATTTTTCGTTCTCGATTCGTATTTCGATCTGTATTTGTCTCGTATTTCTGTTATTCGATAATTCGATTTCGATTCGCATTGTGTTTTCGCCTTATGTATCGACTACGGATTCCTTCGCTTTATGATTCCGAGTATTCGACTTCTTTGATTTTTGCATGCGATTATGCTTTTGTTTTGTGTTTCACTTTGTATCCGCTCATGTTCGCTCCCATTTTTCGGTTGGGATCCGGTCTCCGGGTCGGGTCCCAACATTAACTAATTTAGATAAACATAGTCTTATCGATTTTCTTACTACTTGTTTGAGCTATGGTTTTTGAACTATTCTTATTCAATTTCTTCTTAGCAAAATTTAGTAATTATGCTCATTTGTACCAATTGTAAAGGTATTAATTTATTAATAATACATATGGAAACAAAACTAAAAGTTAGCCGACAATATCTCAAAACCTTTACTCAAGCTTATAATTTTCTTATAACTATTAATGCTTCTATAAAAGCTCTTCAAACTTTCCAGAATATTATTAATAATCATACGACTTTATACCATCAAGAAAAAGAAGAAATTAAACAACTTTATAAAAGATTTCAAAAACATTATTAAACACATCTATGACTTTTTTGTACTATCTGTAATTACTTACATACTAAAATTATGTATTTTGAAAGTCTAGTATCTCAATATAAAATAGAAAAAGAACATTATGAAGAACGATACAATTATTTACAATTTTTCATTATAATAATGGATTATTACCTATAAAAAAATTGAAAATGCTACCCACCTATATCATTCACATAAACAAGATTTACAAAACACGCATAATAGCTTAGTAAAATTATAAAAGATTAGTTCATTAGCATGACAAAAATCACGCCAGACTTTTGGGTCCTAATTTCAGAACCCAACTCTTAATCGGAACCATATAATGTGAGCGTAATCCAATGAAGTCTCCTTAACCATCATCGATTCCTCTTTTTGCTCTGATACCATCAATGGTTAGTACCCGCTTGAATCCAAAACCCTAACCTTGTGAACTCATGACACTGAGCAAAATTTTCCTATAGGGTTATTTCCATGAACCTTTATTAGGCATCATCCCACAAGGACGGCCTGCCCATGACAATCAAACATCAAAACAGACTTATTACTTCAACTCAACCATATTACGAGGATATCAATATAACATACATACATAACTGAACTACTTAAATTTATCATTTCATTTCTAAAGCAACGGAGTTTGAAAAAATTTTATTTACATATCAAAAGTCACACCATTGGTTTATTACAAAATACAAAATACAAATAACAAATTTGTGGAAGTTCCTTTAGGCCCTTGATCTCTTAACTATCACCTGAAGAGGGGATAAAAAGGGAGTGAGCTTGACAACTCGTGGGCAATAGTTTATAATGAAAAAAGCAAAAACTATTGAAAATGTTCACTTGTCATAGAAAATTTTCATATGGTTCATAAAACACATGTTTCTTAGGCTTTCAGCCAAAATTCACAAGTTGCAAAATATGAATGCATCAAATTTGATAACATAATATGAACATATAAACACATCAGAATGGTTTGGGTTATGCAAACTATGTATGCATCCCTCTTGTCATGAGCACATAAGCATATCAAAATGATTCGGGTGGATCCAAAATAGAATGTACTACGCATTTCCATATAATGGTCTTGCGTAGCTGTGAACTTATGAGAGTCTATGAAAGAGCTCCATGCCACTAGCGGGCAAGCGGGAGAAGCCTTTAACTTGGTCAACGTGCACGTGACTTAACTTAGGAGATCACCACAAACCCACATAACACATATTTCATAACTTGTAAACATGTTGACCAAAATGGCACTTTTCTGAGACTTAATTTTTTTTCATAAATATGAGATATTTAAAAAATCATTCCTGAAAACCTGATTTCATAAACTTGTATCTTTTCAAAAGAATCATTTTCAAAACCTTTTCATAAATTATCAACACAATTCATATAACAAACATATAGCAATAAATGCAACACTTATGATGCAGTTGGAAACATTAAACTTCTTTGATTCAAAGAAAACATTAGTGGTTTATTTACTCTATTATAAACATGTAACCTACCTTGATTTCCTTACTTATGGCCTTGCTAAAAAATGCCTCTTCTCTCGTTCTTCTTGCCTCTTTGATCCCTTCATTCTTCACCAAATGAAGGAATCCTTAGCTCAGAGGGAAGCTCTTCTCTTCCTCTACTTGTTTCCCTTCTTGAACAACCTCAAAATCTCCCTTGAAGACTAACACAATTGAAACCCTAGCTTGTTTTCTCTCCTTTCTCTCCTTCTCTTCTTCTCTTTGTATTTCTCTCTCTTCTTCATGACACTCTCTCTTTTTCCTCTTTAATTTTCGTTCTTCTCTCTTCTTAAAATGCAAGACAACACTTATTCTTCCAATTATGCCCTTAATGATTGAGAAATGTCCTATTTGCCTTTCCATTTATGCCTTATGTTTTTTATACTTAAGTGTCTTTCCAAAAGCACTCTTGAATATTCTGACATAACTCTTTCTTATAGAAAAGTGTTCTCCCTTGTATTAAGTTTCCAATGACACCAAAATCAATCCATTTGGTTTAGAAATCTAAAAGTTAGGGCCCAAACATTTCAGACTGTTGTAAGACTGAAACAATACACTATACCCAACTTCCATCCAGAAATTGAAAGTCTTAAAGACTAAAATAGATTTCAACTTCTTCATACTATTTGATTCAATATATCTTTTTACAGTTAATACCAAAAGCAATAAAAATCTATTGAGGGATAGAAAAATTGTTAAGAAACTATTTGTTCAAGAATTACTTCATTTGGAGGTCAGAGAACAAAGTTATGATCAAAAGAATCAAACATGATTTTGCCCCCCAATCATATTGAACCTATCTCGGTAAAAATGTAATAACTCTCTCTATAGATGTCGAATTAAGATCATATTAGAACGATTGCAAAGAGGACTTTGAGATCTACAAATTTGAAGAAGACCTTGAAGTCATATTTTATCATATGAAGGGTCAAAATGGACCAGATGGTAGGATTAAATGAAGCCAAAGGAAAAAGCAGGAATGGGAAAAAGCAGATGAATGGGGAAAATTGCCATAACTTTCCCTACATATATTAGATTTGTGTGTTATTTAGATGGTTTGAAAGAGGACTTCATGTTATACAACTTTTAACAAGACCTCAAGGATAGATTATATATACTGAAGGGCCAAAAATGGAGCATAAAATAGGTACAAATGAAACAAAATCAAAAAGAAGATGAATGTGAAAAAGCATATGAATGGGAAAATTGCCATAACTTTCCCTAAAGATATCGAATTTGTGTGTTCTTTAGATGGTTAGAAAGAGAACGACAAGATATACAACATTTTTAAAGTCCTTGAAGATAGATTCTATCATTTGTAGGGTCAAAAATGGAGCAGAAAATAGGTATGGACGAAACCGAATGAAAAAGAAGACGAATGGGAAAAGGCAGATGAATCGGAAAAATTGCTATAACTTTCTATACAGATATCAGATTAGGATGTTCTTTAGATGGTTCAAAAGAGGACTTCAATATCTACAACTTTTATGAAGATCTTGAAGATATATTCTATTGTTTGGAGGGTTAAAAAATGAAGTATAATATAGGTACAGATAAAACCGAATGAAAAAGCAGACGAATGGGAAAAAGCAGACGAATCGGAAAAATTGCTATAACTTTCCCTACGGATATCAGATTAGGATGTTCGTTAGATGGTTTGAAAGAGGACTTCAAGATCTGCAACTTTCATGAGACCTTGAAAACATATTCTATCATTGGAGAGGTAAAAAATGGACCAGATTATAGTGTACAGAAGGTTAAACATAGAAGAAGCAGAGGGTCAAACATAGAAGAAGCAGATGGTCAAACATAGAGGAAGCAGAAGTCAAACATAGAAGAAGCAGATGGTCAAACATAGAAGAAGTAGAAGTCAAACATAGAAGAAGCAGATGGTCAAACATAGAAGAAGCAAATGGTCAAACATTGAAGAAGCAGAAGTCGAACATAGAAGAAGCAGAAGTGGAACATAGAAGAAGCAAGTGGTCAAACGTAGAAGAAGTAGAGGGTCAAACACAGAAGAAGCAGAAGTCAAACATAGAGGAAGTAGACGGTCAGACATAGAAGAAGCAGAAGTTAAACATAAAAGAAGCTGTAAGACAGAAGATAGCAAAAAGCAGAAGAAGCGAAAAAGTAGAAGATACATCTTCATAGATGATATGATGTCATCATAGATGATATGACGTCATCACAGACGATACAACTTTACTCTTAAACATCTTCCCTTATAAGGACCATAACTTTTGACTCCAAAGTACAAAATTATCATACTATATATCGTTAGAAAGGTAAAAGAAAGAACCAAAACTTTCTAGAGATAACTTTGTCTAAAATAGTCTAGAACAATCCAGAATTGCCCTCGAATTCAAAACACAAATTTTACATTCATCCACCAATGTACTATACCTAGTTCTCAAATTTATGACAAATTTTGAGATTCTTAAAGACAGAATTTAAATTTGATGTATGCATAAGAAATGTAGGAATATGTTTGTAGTTTAATCCAAATCAAGAATCATCTCGTTTGGATAACTAGAGAAAAAGTTGTGGCTAAAAGATTGAAGCATAGTCCGTGAATATTTTCCAGATCAACCACCCATTTTGTTTTACAATCTTTCTTTAACACAACTCGTACCAAGATCACCTTATTTACTTCATTTACTCCTCATTCTCAACTCCATTTAAATCAATATCATCCAAAGAAAAAAATATAGTCCATGACTAATCATAAACACCAATAACAAAACATACACATATGTACATATTCTTCATGAACTTACTACACAAATTAAACTTTATTTTTGCTTTCATTATGCTCCTAACTCTCACTTTAATTCTTCCCATGTCAAAATCTCTTATCCACTAGATACACCAAAGCAAAACATGGATTTATCCACATTTCTCATTCACTACTTTACTCTTGTCTGTCATTTCTAATTCAAGAATTTTCATCATTTGTTCTTTACTCATGACTAATCACCAAAATTTAACATTCAATAGTTCTAACTTTTAAGAAACGTTCGGGGTCCAACAATTCTCCCCCCTCAAAGAATTTCATCCTTGAAATTCTTACCTAAATGATCAACAGATGGAGGTAACATTGTCTTATGTTTTCCTCAGTCTCCATAGTAACTTCTTCACTTGAATAATTTCTTCCAAATGATCATAGTCAAAAAGACTCACTCAGTCTTTCAATCACTTATTTAATCATTCACTTTCTTAACGAGTTCCTCATTAGGATTCGGATTACTCACATTTTCCCACTTCCTATGTCAATAACATCAATATCAGATCATATAGATATCTCTCAATATACTTACATTACTAACCGAAGACATCTTTGTTGGTAATACTAACTCATAAGTCAATAGTCCAGTTCCTAATATCTTTATTTGGACCAAAATAATTCAAGCTTAGTTGATTTTTTATCCTAACCTGAGCACATTTTGCCTTCAATCTAAGCACACCTTGACAAAGGTGATATTCTCAAAAACATTTTGTCTTTTGCTTCTCCCTCCTTAGCCATCAAACACTATCCTAGCGTATTCCCAATAGGATGAATATTATAGGTTGTTATTTATGCCCCTCTAATAGTCTCTTTGTTCAATCATCTTTATTGGTACGTATACTTCTTATTTCAATCACAACGTATCATTCTTTCTATTTAAACTCAAAATTCAAATCTATTTCAATCTCTTAATTAGATTCACAAATTTCTAAATCCTTAATTTAGGATAAACCAAGCCCCAAATTCTATGCTTCATTTTACTCTAGTTTTGATAATCTTCAATATCGAATTTCTGCTTAAGGTATCTGATATGGCACGTAACCTTACTTGGAATTTCTCATTTGTACAATCATGGTCTTTCGGTATTTATATCAATCTTCTCAGTCTCATATTCAATTCTCTCAATTTAGTGATTGCCTCAAACTTTTATGATCTGTCCTTGTATATATACATCCCAGATGTTCCTTTACATATACTATCTCCAAACTTCAAAAAAATCACTACTATAGTAGCTTTAAATCATGTATCGAATAATCAACTCATAGGACTTTAGTTGTCTCCATACATATGAAATCACTTTATCCTGCTGCATTGGATTTATCCAAATCTCTTATATAATATCATTGCATACTATAGAATCTCCAAATCTATACAATATAATTAATATTAGTATAATTCCTCAATTTTTTTTTTTTACTTTCATTACTCATACACGCTACACATTTTTTTTCACGTATTCAAATTATTCTTCTCAAAATTTTGAATACCTTTAATACATCATCAAATTTCACTTGGATCACTTTAATCTTCAATACCATGATACTATCGGGGCAATTGCTAACTCAATCAATTATTATCAAACTCGATATGCCCATGATTAACTCTCCTAATTCCTTAAATAACCAATTCCTCGATGAGGTAACATTATCTCGCATTATTTTCAATTTCCCAATTGACTCACCTTTCTTAAATGATCTTCTCCATAGTAGCTACCTTTTCGGCGCAATCACCTATATCATACTTCCATCATGTTACTCTGATTCATCTCATGATTTTAACTCTAGAAATCATAGATTATTTCCTACACTATATCCAAATATAGATCTCATATGTACTCAATCATATTATTCACCAATTTAACCACATTATCAAATATGTACTCATAATAACTGGTCGACATAACCTTTAGAACCTCTACATATATCACTATCCTTTGTTTCACTTTCCATACATACATTCTTAATCAATTTAGGAGCATAAATATATAGCGATCTTGAAATTCACATCTCAAATTCACTAATACAATCTTATACTTGATTATAAATTCATAGTTCAACCTTTCAATTCCACTTTGCTTGTACACCTTAAATCTTGTCATTTTCACCCTGTCTCTATCTCTTTTTTAGTCAATTCATGGAAATATTTTTACATCCGCATCAATTCAAGTACATATACTCACAAAATTTTATTACTTTATTCACCGACACAACCACAGATACCACATCTATATCTAACATATCGGACTACGCCATATTTCTTATTTCTAAATATCCTCAAACTTTCATTTTCTCACATTCTGACAGATCATTTTCCTTATCACTATTCTACTTGACATATATTTCGAAAAATGCGATGTATGTTCTCAATTTTGGTGCTTTGATATCATAAATGTTGGGCCCCAATTTCGGAACCCAACTTTTAATTGGAACCATTTAATGTAAGCGTAATCCAATGAAGTCTCCTTAACCATCATCGATTCCTCTTCTTACTCTGATACCATCAATGGTTAGGTCCCGCTTGAATCCAGAACCCTATCCTTGTGAACTCATGATACTGAGCAAAATTTTCCTATAAGGTTATTTCCATGAACCCTTATTAGGCATCATCCTACAAGGGTGGTCTGCCCATGACAATCAAACATCAAAACAAACTTATTACTTCAACTAAACCATATTATAAGGAAATCAATATAACATACATACATAACTAAACTACTTCAATCTGTCATTTAATTTATAAAGCAACAGAGTTTGAAAAAACTTTATTTACATATCAAAAGCCACACCATTAATTTATTACAAAATACAAATAACAAATTTGCAGAAGTTCCCTCAGGCTCTTGATCACTTGATCTCTTAACTATCACCTGAAGAGGGGACAGAAAGGGGGTGAGCTTGACAGCTCGTGGTAACAGTTTATAATAAAAAATAAGCAAAAGCTATTGAAAACGTTCACTTGTCATAGAAAATTTTGATATGGTTCATAAAACACATGTTTCTTAGGCTTTCAGCCAAAATTCACAAGCTGCAAAACATGAATGCATCAAATTTGTTAACATAACATGAGCACATAAACACATCAGAATAGTTTGAGTTATGCAAACTATGTATGCACCCCTCTTGTCATGAGCACATAAGCTTATCAAAATAGTTCGGGTGGATCCAAAACAGAACGTACTACGCTTTTCCACATAATGATCTTGCATAGATGTGAACTTATGGGAGTCCATGAAAGAGCTCCATGCCACTAGTGGGCAAGCGAGAAAAGCCTTTAACTTGGTCAACGTACATGTGACTTAACTTAGGGGATTACCACAAACCCACATATCACATATTTCATAACTTGTAAACATGTTGCCCAAAATGGCACTTTTCTGAGACTTGATTTTTTCATAAACATGAGATATTTCAAAAATCATTTCAGAAAACCTAATTTCATAAACTTGTATCTTTTCAAAAGAATCATTTTCAAAACCTTTTCATAAATTATCAACACAATTCATATAACAAACATATAGCAATAAATGCATCAATTATGATATAATTGGAAACATTAAACTTCTTTGATTCAAAGAAAACATTAGTGGCTTATTTACTCTATTATAAACATATAACCTACCTTGATTTCCTTGCGTATAGCCTTGCTAAAAAATGCCTCTTCTCTTGTTCCTCTTGCCTCTTTGATTCCTTCATTCTTCACCAAATGAAGGGATCCTTAGCTTAAAGGGAAGCTCTTCTTTTCTATATTTGTTTCCCTTCTTGAACAACCTCAAAATCTCTCTTGAATACTAACACAATTGAAACCCTAGCTTGTTTTCTCTCCTTTCTCTCCTTCTCTTCTTCTCTTCGTTTTTCTCTCTCTTCTTCATGACACTCTCTCTTTTTCCTCTTTAATTTTAGTTCTTATCTCTTCTTAAATTGCAAGACAACACTTCTTCTACCAATTTTTCCCTTAATGATTGAGAAATGTCTTATTTGCCCTTCCATTTATGCCTTATGTCTTTTATACTTAAGTGTCTTGCCAAAAATACCCTTGAATATTCTGACATAACTCTTTCTTCTAGAAAAGTATTCTCCTTTGTCTTAAGTTTCTAATGACACCAAAATCAATCCATTTGGTTTAGAAATCTAAAAGTTAGGGCCCAAACATTTCAGATTGTTGTTAGACTGAAATAGTACACTATACCCAACTTCCATCCAGAAATTGAAAGTCCTAAAGACTAAAATAGATTTCAACTTCTTAATACCATTTGTAGCTCCTTGTCTCTATTTTATATTGAAACTAGAATCATCTTATTCGGAGCTCTACCGATCTAGAAATCATCAAAATGCTGAAGCATGTTCAGTAAAATATCTAATTCCTACTCTTCCAATTCAATATATCTTTTTCCAATCAATACCAAAACCTATAAAAATCTATGGAGGGATAGAAAAATGTGTTAAGAAACTATTGGTTTAAGAATCACTTCATTTGGAGGTCTAAGAACAAAGTTATGATCGAAAGAATCAAACATGATTTTACCCCCCAATTATATTGATCCTGTCTCGGGACAAATGGCATAACTCTCCCTAAAGATGTCGAATTAAGATCATCTTAGGACGATTTCAAAGAGGACTTTGAGATCTACAACTTTAAAGAAGACCTTAAGGTCAGATTTATCATCTGAATGGTCAAAACGGACCAGATGATAGGATCAGACGAAGCTAAAGGAAAAAGCAGACGAATGGAAAAAAGCAGATAAATGGGAAAATTTGCCATAACTTTCCTGACAGATATAGGATTTGTGTGTTCTTTGGATGGTTCAAAAGTAGACTTCATGATCTAAAACTTTCAAGAGACCTCAAAGACATATTCTATCTTCTAGATGGTCAAAAATGGAGTAGACGATAGGTACAGACGAAACCAAATGAAAAAGTAGACGAATGGAAAAAAGTAGACAAATGGAGAAAATTGCCATAACTTTCCCTATAGATATCAGATTTGTATTTTCTTTATATGGTTTAAAAGAGGACTTCAAGATATACAACTTTCATGAAGACATTGAAAACATATTCTATTGTCTATAGGGTAAAAAATGGAGCAGAAGATAGGTATAGAAAAAACCAAATGAAAAAGAAGACGAATGGGATAAAGCAGATGAATCGGAAAATCTTTAAATGGTTCGAAAGAGAACATCAAGATCTACAACTTCCATTAAGACCTTAAACATAGATTTTATCATTTTAAGGGTCAAAAATGGAGTAGAAGATAGGTACATAGGAAACCAAATAAAAAAGTAGACGAATGGGAAAAAGCAGACGAATCGAAAAAATTGCTATAACTTTCCCTACAGTTATCGGATTAAGACATTCTTTAGATGGTTTGAAATAGGACTTCAAGATCTACAACTTTCATAAAGATCTTGAAGACAAATTCTATCATTGGGGGGTCAAAATTGGACCAGATGATAGTGTACAGAAGGTCAAACATAGAAGAAGCAGAGGGTCAAACATAAAAGAAGTAGAGAATCAAACATAGAAGAAGCAGAGGGTCAAACATAGAAGAAGCAGATGGTCAAACATGGAAGAAGTAGAAGTCAAACATAGAAGAAGCAGATGGTCAAACATAGAAGAAGTAGAAGTCAAACATAGAAGAAGTAGATGGTCAAACTTAGAAGAAGCAGAAGTCAAACATAGAAGAAGGAGATGGTCAAACATAAAAGAAGCAGAGGGTCAAATACATAAGAAGCAGAAGTCAAACATAGAAGAAGCAAATGATCAAACATAGAAGAAGCAGAAAGACAGAAGATAGCAAAAAGCAGAAGAAGCGAAAAAGCAGAAGATACATCTTCACAAATGATATGACGTCATCACAGATGATACAACTTTTCTCTTGAACATCTTCCCTTATAAGAACCATAACTTTTGCCTCCAAAGTTCAAACTTCTCATACTATATATCGTTTGAAAGATAAAGAAAGACCTACAACTTTCTAGAAGACAACTTTGTCTAAAATAGCCTAGAACAATCCACTATTGCCTTGAATTCATAATACAAATTTTACATTTATCCACCAATGTATTGTACCTAGTTCTCAACTTCATGACAAGTTTTGAGATTCTTAAAGGTAGAATTAAATTCAATGTCTTCATAAGAAATGTAGCCATATGTTTTTAATTTAATCAAAATCAAAAATCATATTGTTTAGATAACTAAAGAAAAAGTTGTGGCTAAAATACTGAAGCATACTCCGTGAACATTTTCCAGATCAACCATCCATTTTGCTTCACAATCTTTCTTTAACACAACTCGTACTAAGATCACTTTTTCTGCTTCATTTACTCCTCATTCTCAACTCCATTTCAATCAATATCATCTAAAGAAAAATGTAGTCCTTGACTAATCATGAACACCAATAACAGAACTTACACATCTGTACATATTCTTCATCAACTTACTACACAAATTCAACTTCATTTTTGCTTTCATTGTGCTCCTAACTCTCACTTTAATTCTTCCCATTTCAAAATCTCTTATCCACCAGAAACACCAAAGCAAAACATGGATTTATCCACATTTCTCATTCACTACTTTACTCTTGTCTATCATTTCTAATTCTAGAATTTTCATCATTTGTTCTTTACTCATGACTCATTCAATAGTTTTAACTTCTAAGAAACGTTCAGGGTCCAACACAAAGCACACAGGTAGACCCAAAGAAAATAGAAGCAGTGTTGAAGTGGGAAGCTCCAAAAAATGTGACTGAGATTCAGATTTTCCTTGGATTAACTGGTTATTACAGAAAGTTTGTTAAGGGGTTTCACTTTTCTCAGTCCCTTTGACAAAACTTCTAAGGAAGAATGTACCTTTCAGATGGAATGGTGGTTATCAGAGGAGTTTTGAGGAGCTAAAGCATTGGTTAGCTACAATACCGGTATTAGCTATTCCATCTGGATCTAGAGGATATGTTGTGTATAATGATGCTTCGGTTTAGAATGTGTACTAATGTAGTATGGCATGGTAATATCATATGCATCGAGACAGTTGAGGTCTCATAAGTTTAATTACCCGGTACATGATTTAGAACTTGCTACTGCAGTGTTTGCCTTAAAGATTTGGAGACATTACCTATATGGTGAAAGTCTTTAGTTATTTATTGATCATAAAAGTTTAAAATATTTGTTGAGTCAGAAGGAGTTGAATATGAGACAGAGGAGATAGATATAATTGTTGAAAGATTATGATTGTACAATTGAGTATCATCCTGGCAAAGCTAATATGGTAGCTGATGAATTAAGTAGGAAGTCCAATAGTAGTGTGACTCAAGTATAGTTAGCGAGCTTACCGAGCCTAGTTCAATTGAGAGCACTAAATGTTGAATAGAATTTAGGATAGAATGAAGCATTGATACCTATATTGAAGTTGAGACCTATATTGCACGAAAGAATTAGAAAGGCTCAGAATAGAGGTCCATAATTAATTGAGAAGTTGAAAGTGAATCTGGATTCTGAATTTGAATTGAGAGATGATACATTGTGGTTAAAGCAAAGATTATATGTGCCTGATGTTGATGATTTGAGGAAAGAGATTTTGAAGGAAGCATATGTAGCAGCCTATGCCATACATCTTGGTATGACCAAGATGTATAACATGCTGAAACAATATTTTTGGTGACCAGGGATGAAAAAGCAAGTGGTTGAATATATGGCTGAGTGTTTGACTTACCAACAAATAAAAATTGAACATCAAGCTCTGGTTGGTATGTTGCAGTCCTTGCCTATTCTAGAGTGAAAATGGGAGAGAATCATAATGGATTTTTACTATGGGTGTGCCTAGGACTTCGAGGCAACATAATGCCATTTGGGTCATTGTTGATAGATTGACCAAGTCTGCTCACTTCTTGCTAGTGGGAGAGAATAACTCACTAGATCAATTAGCTTGGAGATACATGAATAAGGTAGTGAGGTTACATAGAGTTCTAGTGTCCAATGTATCGAACAGGGATCTTAGATTTACCTCGAGATTTTGGGGTAGTCTGTAGACAACATTGGGTATGAATTTGAACTTTAGTACTACATTTCATCCACAAATAGATGGACAGAGTGAGATAATGATTAAAATTGTTGAGGATATGCTAAGTGCTTATGTATTGGAGTTTCAAGGAGCATAGGATCAATACATGGATTTGATTGAATTTGCTTATAAAAATTAGGATCACTGTAGTATTAGTATGGCACTGTATGAGGCATTATTTAATAGGAAGTTTCGATCACCTTTATGTTGAGATGAAGAGGGTCTAAGAATTGTTGAAGGCCCAAAATTGATTTAGGATACTGTGGATAAAGTGAAATTGATCCAAAGTAGAATTAATGAGGCATAAGATAGATAGAAGAGTTATATGGATCAACACAGGAGGGTCATTGACTATTAAGTTGGAGATAAAGTATTTCTGAGAGTATCACCTTGGCAAGGAGTGCTAAGGTTCAGTAAAAAAGGCAAGTTAAGTCCTAGATACATTGGTCCTTATGAGATCATTGAGAGAGTTGGACCATTGGCTTATAAGTTAGTCTTACCAAATGAGATGTCTTAGATTCATAACTGTAGGAAAATCCCGGGGTGTCCATCACATGGACACAGTGCGGAAAACAAAATTTTTTTGTTCCGGGAAGTTCCCTTAAGCCAGGATCCATGTGTAAGTATAATCAGTCAAACCATAACGACCAAAGGAG
>JANIJH010000005.1:49897196-49917894 GCA_024520975.1 Erythroxylum areolatum
ATTTTATATTTTATTATTAAATATAAATAATTTATTATTAATAATATGAAAATATTATTATTAATTATTTAATAAAATTTATTATATTAAATATTACTTGATATATTAATATTATAATTTAGTCAGAGTTGATATTAAGAAAAATTATTGAGGGTATATTAGGTAGTATGTATTTATTAGGTTACGTTCCATCCCAAACTCCCCAAATCGGAGGTTTCTTATTTTCACTGTTTAGGATGGAATGGAACGTAACATGAAACCTTCCGCTTCTATCCCATTCCATTCCATTATGAAACCTTCAAATAAACGATGAAAGTGTATTACGTTCCATTCCATTCCATTAATAACCCTTGAAACAAACAGAGCCTTAAGGAAGTTGAATTTGTAACTCTCTTTTGTTTATACCTGTGTTGATAGGCTGCTGCATCCAAAAGTTATTATGGGTACAACCGAAAATTTCTCAATTTAGGATTCAACTGTTGCATTGCAGCATATTAAGCAAATATTCCATCTTTGTTGCAATTCTGTAAGGCCTAAACAAACACCATTGGCCTTCCAAAACATAAAAGCATAATACAACTGAAAAGGGTTACCCATAATTTTAATCCTAAGGTAGACAGCATCAACGGCCCATGATTCCTGTGCGAAACTGAAAAAGGAGACGGAAACAAGGGCAAAAAGAAAAACACCAGGAGAAGCCAACATTTAACCGGTATTCTGCAAGCCCGCAGCAATTCCCTTCATTGTCAAGATGAGGGTGTCCTCCAAGCCAGGAGCATACTCACTTGTGGGGTTCAGTTTAATGAGTTCATCAGCTGGTTTGTTTGATTCCATAATCTCCTTAGAGATGTGAGGCCTTACCTTCACATGGTAGCTTGGATCTCGTATCCTTTTAAGGGTATATGCCTGGCAGACATTAAGGGTTGTGATATATGAATCACGCAGCCGTAATCTTTGCTTCAAGTAAGGATCTCCTTCAAGAAGATCTTTGTGCCCAGCAATCTGAGATGGAAATAAGTATTACTTAATAATTTTCAAGACAGTTCTAAACCTGACAAAAATTCCGTGCAGGAAAATATAGGTTATTGATCTGGTAAACTTTGCTACACAAGGTGAAGCACAGTGTAATATTGTGAATAACAACACTGCATTCTGCTACGAATCCAGATGCAGTAGATTTTGAAGTTTGTGTCCGATGTTAGTTTGACAGCATCTTCATCCTAAATTTTCTTGGTAATCTTTTCTACAATTCTTTAAATCCTCCTAAATGTAGACATAGAGATTTGAAGAAACCAAACCTATTTTTCCTGTGGATGAACAGCTTTTCCAGTCTTGTCTCATATACATATTTACATATATATATATATATATATATATATATATTAGAAGCTGTTCAAATACTGCAAAAATTTTACCTGGAGGAGAAGGTCCTTAGTTTCCTCAAAGTTGGTCCTCAATTTATCACCAAATGACCATAGTTCCTCAGAAACAAGGAGCTTGTCATATAAGGAAGCTATCCCAGGGTCTCCCTTTGCAAACACCATTTCAACTAAATCTATGGTGACCCTAAAGAAAGGCCATTCGTTGTACATCTGCTGCAGCATATTGAGATTTCTGATGTCCTTTTGAATGGCATGTCTAAATGCTGCTCCAAATCCTAACCATACAGGGAGGTGAAACCTTGTCTGAGTCCAGGCAAAGATCCATGGGATTGCACGGAGAGATTCAATGCCCCCACTTGGTTTTCGTTTCGATGGACGACTTCCGATATTCATCCTACCATACTCCAACTCTGGTGTGGCCTACAACCATAGGGAAATAACCATTATGGTAACATAAACCCAAAAGAACTAATAAACAAGATATCATATGTTCCACTTACAAGGCGGAAATACTCTACAAATCTTGGTTCCTTGAAAACAATCGAACGGTATTCCTCCGTAGCAATCACAGCCATTTCATCTAATAGAGCACGCCATTCTGGTTTTGGTGAAATTGGAGGATGCATGCCATGCTCAAGAGTGGCAGCTGTAAAACGCTGAAGGGTTCTAAAGCACAAGTGCTCCTCTCCAAATGACTGTTCAATGACTTCACCTTGAACAGTAACACGAAGTGATCCATGGATAGTGTCTGGTGGCTGAGACAATATAGCAAGATGGGTGGGACCACCTCCTCTTCCAACTGTCCCTCCACGGCCATGGAACATTGTGAGCTTCACACCATATTGCTTAGCTACCTTTATAAGCTCTTCTTGAGCCTTATATAACTGCCAGGCTGCCGAGAGCCTTCCAGCATCTTTACCAGAATCTGAGTACCCGATCATGACTTCTTGCTTTCCATTGATACGATTTCTATACCAATCTACTGAGAAGAGTCGAGCCAAAGCAGCAGGAGCAGCCTCAAGATCTGCAAGCTTCTCAAACAGTGGAACAACTCTTAATGGCTGTTTTACATGACATTCACGTTGCAGAAGCTCAACAGCAAGAACATCAGATGGTGCAGTTGCCATTGATATAATGTATGCTCCAAAGTTGTCAGCAGGGAGTTCGGCGATGACATGAAAAGTGTCCAACACATCAGCTATTTCTTCAGTTTTTGGAAGATCAGGGCCAAAAAGTGGACGTTTTCCACTGAGCTCAGATAAAAGCCATTCTTGTCGCTTTTCTTCAGACCACTCTCGGAAGGAGCCAATTTCCAAGTGCTTTGTTATGGCATCTAAAACATCTGTATGCCGATCTGACTCTTGTCTAATATCAAGTCTCACTAATGAGAGTCCAAAAGTGGAGACTTGCCGCAAGAAATCTAGAAGGCTTCCATCAGCAATTGGCCGGTCACCACAAGAGCACAGTGATCTATAACAGAGCTCGAGAGGCTCCAAGAACTGCAATAGGAAAGTTCATTCGTAAATAAGACATCCAGATGAAACAGGGAACACATTTTCTCTTAAAATTATGAAACATGGTGATTTGAGAACCAAGTGATTCCGAGACACATTACACTAAGATTATGATCCTCCAATTCGACAGTTTAAGGTCCTCAGTGATTTATAAAAGAGCAATGAAACCCGGATAAAAAGGAAGAAAGATATTGAATTTAACAAAATTCTCATTGGTACCATTGAGTAAATGATAGCAGGATAGAAAAGAAATCATCTAATACCTGGTTTGTGTTGTGCCAAGGGGAGCTATTAGTCTTAATAAGAAAGTTCAGCATCATATGGACAGGTGGATTTCAACAGGCCATAGTTTACCATGAAAGAAAACTTATAAGCAGTATGAAAAGCCCCAGAAATGTGGATACCTGCTCAACATTGGTGAAAGTTGCCTCCTCAGGAATATCAGAGGTCCCATTGGATAATAGTTGACGAGAACGTTCACGTGTCTGATAAAGCTTGTCCCTCAGGTCACCAAGAATTACACGATAGGGTTCGTTTGAAGGAACTTGCTTCCAAAATTCTGCCCAATGAACAAGGAATTCAAGTAACTACGATTCGGCCTGGCCCAATTTTTTAAAAAATTTAAAAATGTCAAAATGACATCGTTCTTAACACAACAACATGGTTTTGCACATAAAGATAGGCTCTGAGGTCCTATCAACCCGGGCCGGGGCCAGTTGCCATCTTCTAGGTTTGGCTGGACAGAATGACATGACAACACGATAACTTTTAAGAATACGTGCAAGAAAAGGACATAAGTTACAATTATGGACATCCCGGTGCTGTGGCATAACACAAACATAATGTAACAGATTGTTGCAGAAAGATAACTGGCGAGTTTATTTATTCTTATATCTTTAAATAAATGAAGAAAGAAGAAAGAAAAACATATTGGTTATCCTTTCTTAAGAAGATTAATTGAAATAAGAATTACCATACCTATGTAATGCTTTGCATCTCTCTTTGAGGATCTGTGCAATTCATCTGCACGAACACGAAGTTCATCACTGCAACGCCACATGGATAACTGCACTCAAAAAAGTAAAGGAAGAAAAGAGGTAAAGGTTCAGGGAGATGATAAAAAATATTCTAAAACATCCCAGTAGAACAGAAATCAAGTACCTCAAACATTAAATCCTCGATTTGAGAATAGTACAGGTTAGCTGCCATCATTCTAGCAAGTAAGCAAACATCCCTAGTAACCTCAGGGGTAACCCTTGGATTGCCTGAATCCATACAATAGCCAATAAATTACACACACACAGAGAGAGAGAGAGAGAGAGAGCTTTCCACTTTTTCTGTAGCATTGACTCTCCTAAGTTGTGTTGGCCCAAAACTGAATTAAAGGACTAATATCCACTGAAATACTGACACAAAGACACATTTTCAAGGTTAAGTGAATATATTCATAACATGAAAATCATACCATCACGATCACCGCCCATCCATGAAGAAAATTGAATAAGAGGAGCATTATATGGAACTCGTTCATTAATCCCAATATTCTTCAAAGCAGTATCAACACGACGCAAGAACTTTGGGACACCCTTCCAGATTGTCTCATGAAAGTAGCTCATTCCTGCCCTCATCTCATCCTGGGGGGTTGGAGGGGTCCTTCGGATCTCATCAGTACGAAATGCAGCTTGAATCTAAATGAGGAAGAAAACGTCCACACAAACATTAGTTGACCAAAGCGCTAAAGCGAGGTATTCTTAACATGTATGAATATGTAGCCTATACAAAAAAAGTTTTTGCATCTCTCTCAGGAAATAAATCAACAATTCTAGAAGGTAAGTGACACGTACATATATATGATACCAAATTTTTTGACTAGATAATAAACAGGTTCTCTCATTAAGAGAAGGTTAAGAAGTAAATTCACATGCAAATTTCTAGTCCAATACTATATGTGTTGATAGGAAAAGAGAAAATTATAAGATTTTTAAATAATTTAAAAGAACAAGTTCAAATGCCGATAACTAAAATCCTTAGGAGGTTGGAGTCACCTCTCTCTGCAAAGCTTCATCAAGCTCCTGCTTGTCATCAGGAGTGATGTCCTTTGCATACAGCTGAGCCAAACAGTTCCGTATCCTTGACAATTCCAATCAGCAATACAAGACGTCAAAACCAGAAGATATTGTGGCATTACATAGTAAAACCAGAAATGCATACGTTTAGCTATAACAAATCCTCAACAAAAGAAAATAAAATCATAAAACAAAACTAACTGAAGAACAGACCTGGCATGCTTTTGAAGCAAGGATCTACGCACTGATTGAGTAGGATGGGCAGTCAAAACAAGATCTACTGTCTGATTCTTTAATGCATCAAAAACTTCTTCTGGAGACTTCTTCAGATCCACCACGAGTCTCTTAAAAGTTTCCTCAATATCTGATTCGGTGATTGCAGAATTCTCATCAGCAAAATCTCCTTTTTTCAACTTATTACGCCTACGATAAGCAATTTGCACTTCCTCGGCTAAGTTAGCCAAGTTAAGCATGTGTGAGAAAGACTTGGCAACAACAATGGAGTCGCCAGGATCCAAACTGGTCAATGCACTTCCAAGCTCCTCTAGTTTTTTGGGGTCATGTTTCCCTTCATACTCAGCAGAGAGTTCATAGCACTCTTGAACCTGATGACAAATTCATGAATCGCCTTAGCTCAGTAGACCGATTTCAAAAAGCAAGTCACTAGTCATTTTATAATAATCGAAAAATGTTGACATGCATGGAACTTCATCTAAAGATATCAACCTTTCACCAGCACAATATAATCTTCTACAGGATCAACAAAGAATACCCGTCATATCTAATGGGCTCTCCCGTCAAAAAAATATATATATAGTTTGATTAATTTTACGTCAAATTTAAGTCCTTGTCCAAGTCGTTAAGAAACAAATGTTCACTGCAAATTGGATGAGTAAAGAAGAAAGCAATTGGTATCAATACCGTTTCCTTCAGATCCTCTCCATGCAAATCTTGAAGAATATCAAGAAAACGATCCAGAAGCAGAGCGTCATACTCCACTAATTTATCATCTTCACTCACTTTTCCAGGAACCAAAAGCCTAAGCTGGGCATCAATCGATGCCAGCTTCTCTAGATTCCTATTACCCGTAGCCATCGTTCAGCTCCTATTTGGATTTGACTCTGCGTAATCATGCACGAAATGCAATCAAAGTCCAAAAAATAAAAAATAAAAAAAAACAAATCCTAAATATAACAAGTAAAAAAAGAATAAGAACAAATGACAAAGTGAAAGCAAAAGTGACTGCCAGATTCAAGCAATAACACGAAGCACAAATTGAGCCTTCAACAATGAGCATTTGATGGATAACAGGAAGAAAAAAAAAGTAGCCTGATACAACATATAAAGTGCAACATTAAAACAGGGGAAACTGATGTCTTTGACGATTTTGTAAATACCCCGATGGTGAAGATTGTGAAACGATGTGGATAATGTTCTACCTGAATCTGGGCAAAAGTTAGATTCGGCAGCAGAGTCTGAGAAAGAGAGACAGAGAGTGAAGGTGAGATCCACATAAAAACCGAGAAACACCCAACATATATATAATATTTATATAAAAAAAAAAAGAGCAGAAAAAAGACGCCTAAGAAAAAAGAAAAAATGATGAGAGCGTACTTTTTAAAGTTTTAACTAGTTTGGTTCGCTGTCTTAGAATAAGGCGAAACTTGTGTTAGTAACTGAGGAAACGGACACGGACTACCAGTTTCAAGTCTCCATCTATTATTTTCCGTTAACTCACACCGTGAAATGTACTTTTGCTCGGGGAAAACTAGGGAATATTCTGGGAGAAATGCTTTCTTGCTCTTTTTCAATGTTCTTTTGTTTTTGAAACACCCTCAATAAAACAGAGTGCTCCATCCTAATTTTTCCAAGGAGGGAAGCAAGAAGAGTAGCATCTAAATTACGGCAGAAGGTTCTGTGAGTATTTATGTCTTACGTCTTGTAGACTTCGGGGTTGATAAGGAAGTGAGATATGACGTCGGATTAAGGTGCACCTGCTATATCAAACTTAGGCATAGGATTTTGCATAATCCATAATTCTCCGATGAATGTGCACCTGCTATATCAAACTTCGGATTATTTTCAATTTTAAAATTTTGATTTTAATAAAATATAATCAATTTCTTATTTATGTTTACTAATAATAAAAATAAAAAAAATGTAAGAAAATCAAGGCATTGGATTTTTTTATGTACACACTGTAGTTTTATAACTTCCCTCATAATTTTGTCAATTAGATAGCATAATGCTTAATAACGGTTGCATCTGGCATTTTAATTAATGGGGAGCCTACCAAATTAATCCAAGAGGCAAGAGGATTGAAGCAAGGGGACCCTTTATTCCATTACATATGAAGCATCAAACATATCAGTTAAAAATGTAACAAGACAAAAATCTCATAGAGCACCGTAGTGCATTTAATGGTATCATGGATCAACCATAGAAAGTTGGTGACAAGGTTGAAGAAAAAGACAAGGCACTTTTACTTCTTACTTAAACTTCTAGAATCCTATGATGGCTCGATCATGATTGTATGGTGAGGATACAATAAAACTGGATCATGTACAAGCATCTTTATTATTAATGAAACTCAAAAATAGAAGAAATTTGAAGATGGACAAGGAATGACAATGCTACCATAGCATAGGAAAAGAAAGTATTCACTTGATGACAGTCTGAAAAATAGTTGAAAGATCAAAGCTAAAAGCATTATTTGTAATCACTGCAAAGAATAAGGGCTAGATGATCTCATTTAAGCCCCTAGGATCCATCCAACTTGTTTGGTCCTCATTTCAAAGCTATCGGAGCTATAATACAATTTTTACTTCTTAAAAAAAAACCTTAATTCCAAGTTGCGTTCTTATTCAGTTGCATTAAAACAAAGAAGTTGGAATAGTTTCTTGTGCACACCAATAAATAAAAGAAAGAAGAATTTTGCTACAGTAACTTTCAACTTGCTACAGTAACTCGCAAAGTTTTGCTACAGTAACGCATCATTGCTACGGTAACTCCGCCCAGTAACGTCATCGCCCCTGTCCTTTGGGCCTCTCCAGCCACCGTTTCCTTCATCCCTGCAATGTCCTCCTCTACCCACACAGTAAAAAAAGTCAGAGTGCGGGAGAGGGACGAAGACCCTCCTCCCATAGAACCCCCCACACCTCCATCCCCCCAAGCTACAGTGTCGCAGTTTCAGGACGGGCTAATCCTGCCAACCCAGTTCTTAATCTTACCTGGCCTGACGAATCCCCCATCGACCTGGAAGAGGGTGACATCAACCTGGTTCAGGGTCCTCATGGATTGGGAATTGATTTGTCTGCAACCTTCCGCTCCAAATTAGACACTGTTTGGGCCCAGGCAATCGTGGTCAAGCTACTAGGCCGAAAAATGGGATTCACCCTACTCCGGGATCGGCTCCTCACCTTGTGGCATCCGACTGGTCCCCTGAAAATTGTGAACTTAGAGAACGATTTTTACCTGGTCAACTTCCGAGAGGAACAGGACTACATGCATACATTGACGCAGGGGCCTTGGATAGTCGCCGGTCATGTTCTATCGGTTCAACCTTGGACTCCGGCCTTTCGCCCCTCCTCCGGACGCGTCACCCACGTCGTGACTTGGGTCTGCTTCCTCAGTCTCTCAATCGCCCAATATCACCCATCCATCCTTACCGCGCTAGGCAATCTAGTTGGGAAAACTGTGAAGATAGATGAAACGACCCAACAGGCCTTCCGAGGACGTTTCGCGCGCGTCGCCGTCACCTTAGACCTAAGCGCTCCTCTTCGATCGATGGTAGAATTGGACGGGGAACACATTCAAGTCGCGTACGAGGGTCTTCCTCAGATATGTTACCACTGTGGTCGGGTAGGGCATGGAGCCGCTGCTTGCCCATCGCGACCCGAACCTCCGATGAGTCCGTCTACGTCCTCTAAAGTTCCACCCCCACCAGTCTCTGTGGTTTCCAACAGTGACCCCTCCCCCGATCCTCACCATTCCATGGGTTTTGGCCCCTGGATGCAAGTGAATCGCCGGCCTCGCCGATCTCCTTCTTCCATCGCTGGGTCTCGGACGGCAAGTCCAACCCAAGGGATGGCCGTTGGCTCCCGTGGCTCGCATTTCTCGGCCCTCACTCCCGAGGCATTGAACGACGCCCCAACGGCCATTCCCCCAACGGTCGACTCGACGCGACCTCTCGTAGGTCATGCCTCATCCGGAAAAGACCAGCGATGCCAGAAATCCCTAAGCCCATCGTCCATTCAGGACGAGAGTCAGCAACGAGGTTTCATTTTGGGTGCTTCTGGACACAACGTTCAGCATAAGGGCGCGACGTCGTCGTCTCATAGGCTCAATTCTTCCTTGGGCTTGCCTGCCCCTACGGGCCCGTCCTCCTCTCCTCCCCAGCTGGAACTACACTTGGCCCAACCTGTTTCCAAGAGCCCAGCCCCACTGCCTCCAACCCCAGCTGCTTCCGCCTCAGACCCAACCCCTCCTGGCCCATCTTTCCTGCAGCCCCGACCTCCTGGACCCAGCCCCGCTACACTTCCGTCGGGCCACGTTGCGGTTTCATTATCGTCACACACAGTCCTGGTCTCCCCGGACCCGGTATTTCCCCAGCCCATTCCTGCGGACCAACTCAATGAGGCGACGGACGAGGTCAATACCGAACCCCCCGGCTCCATGGATACGTCGCCGCCACAACCTATCCTAGAGGGTGTGCCCCCCGACCCCCCAATCCAACTCCTGAGCTCCCGAGGGCTGGGGATGGGCACGACTCTCCTGATACGACAATGGAGGCTACAGTTCCCTCCACAGAAACTATTCCTATTCTCGAGGCTGATGGGCAGGCTGGCCTGGTTCCGACCTGGTCAAGTAAGTTCCCCTTGATCTATTCGTGTTTATGATGATTTTTATCTGGAATTGTCAAGTGGCTGGAGGTCGGACCTTCAAGCCCATCCTGCGGAACTATGTTCGATTGTACAAGCCTTGCCTAGTGGTCATCGTTGAGCCTCGTATTAGTGGCGAACGAGCTAGGCGAGTTATTCGGTCTCTGGGATTTCGCAATTCCTTCTGGGTCAAGGCAATGAGTTTTTCGGGCGGGATATGGATTCTTTGGCAGGAGAATATCGACGTCCGCGTAAGTCTAGCTCACCACCAATTTATTCATACTCGCATGCAGTGGGATCAACAACTGTTTGATTTTACGGCTATTTACGCGAGCCCCACCCCCACCTTATAAAAATATCTTTGGCACTACCTGGCGACCCTTGCTCTACATATCACCGCCCCATGGCTACTTGGCGGGGATTTTAATGCTACGTTGGAAAGTGCCGATAAACGAGGAGGGTCACGTGCTCAACCCTGTATAAATACTCTCTTTAGGAACTGTATGACTCAGTGCCACTTCCACGATCTGGGCTTTACCGGTCCGCGTTTCACATGGAAGCGGGGCCACCTTCGAGAATGGTTAGATCGCGTTTTTGGATCTCCTGCTTGGTTATCTGTGCATCCAAGCACCAGGGTCCAACACCTGCCTTTCCTTAAGTCGGATCATCGGCCCCTCCTTATTCGGTTCCTAGCTCCTGCACCTACTAACCCTCCGCGCCGTCCTTTCTGATTTCAATCGGTGTGGCTCACTCGTGAGTCTTTCTCCCAGGTGGCCGCTGTCAACTGGCATCCTAGCTCCTCAGATTTCAGCGGAGAGCTCCTACGTTTCTCTACTACGCTCCACCAGTGGAACACCTCGGAGTTTGGCAATATATTTCATCGGAAGAAACGTCTCTTGGCCCGGCTTGAGGGCCTTCAAAAACCTGTGGAGGACTCAGAATCCCCCTCCCTTCTTGCGCTCGAGATTTACTTACGGAATGAACTTGAAACCGTGCTCTACCAGGAGGAGCTCTTCTGGCACCAACGGTCGCGGAGCCAATGGGTCGGGCAGGGAGACAGGAATACTCAGTACTACCACGCTCTCACTCGTACTCGTCGTCGGCAATCCCACGTCCTCTCCCTTCCTGATGGCCTTGGTCAGGAAGTTGTCGACCCTGCGACTCTCCGCGGTATGGTGAGACGCCATTTGGAGGATTTATACCGCCCCGAGGACCGGTCCTCCTTTCCTGGATCTCTTCCTGGGCTTTTCCCTCCTTCCCCGCCGCACATGGCTGAGGACCTTACCCGTCCGCTCAGCCCGGATGAAGTCACGACAGCGTTTTTTCTATACCTCCTAACAAAGCTCCAGGATTTGATGGCTTCACTGCACTATTCTATCAATCCTAGTAGGACACCGTCGAGCCCTCCTTGATTCATTTCATTCAGAGGATTTTTAGGCATAAAGTGTGGGAGGCGGCTATTAATCGCACTATCATTGTCCTTCTCCCGAAAACCCCCTCCCCTACTTCCATCTCGCAATTCCGTCCCATTGCGCTATGCACCGTGCTGTACAAAGCCCTATCCAAGATTATCGCCAATCGCCTCAAGCAGTATCTCGATTCGGTTGTCCACCCGACCCAGTGTAGTTTTGTGCCTAGCCGTCTTATCTCCGACAATATCATCATTACCCAGGAAGTGATCCACTCTATGAAATGCAAAACTGGTCGGATGGGATTTATGGCCATCAAAGTGGACCTAAAAAAAGCGTACGACCTTCTTGATTGGGACTTCATTCAAGCCACTCTGCATGACATTGGTCTCCCAGCCTCGCTTCTGTCGCTTATCATGAAATGCATCACTACAGTATCCTTTCAAGTGAATTGGCAAGGCAAGCTGAGCGAGGAGTTTCAGCCTGCTCGTGGTATTCGGCAAGGCGACCCTTTTTCCCGTACATTTTTGTGTTGTGCATGGAACGTCTCGGCCATCAGATCACTCATGCGATGTCCTCCGATCGTTGGCATCCGGTCCGATTGAGTAGGCATGGGCCCCCCCTCTCTCATTTATTCTTTGCTGACGATCTCATCCTCTTCGCCGAGACCTCTCTCGACCAATTTCACGTCCTTCGGAAGGTTTTGGACTCGTTCTGCACAGCATCGGGTCAATCGCGTGAGTCGAGACAAATCGAGATGTTACTTCTCCAAGAATGTCCCTCCTTCGACCGCTCGTGCCTTAAGCCGAGCGCTCTGATTCCCCCGTACTTCCGACCTAGGTCGGTATATGGGGGTTCCCCTCCTTCATCAGCGGGTCGGTAAGCATACCTACCAGCATATCCTCGATTCGGTCCATCACCGTCTATCGGGTTGGGCCCCTTCCACGTTGTCCTTCACTGGTCAGGTTACATTGATTCAATCGATCTTATCGGCTATATCGAGTTACACGATGCAGACTGTTCGGTTACCGCGAGGGCTGTGTGACGATATAGAGCAAGCTATGCGGCAATTTTTGTGGGGCTCGGTTCAAGACCGCCGTAAGATAACCCTGGTTAGCTGGGAGGAGGTTTGTAGGCCAAAGGAGTAGGGGGCTTAGGCATCCGACGATCAGGGAAATGAACGATGCTTTCCTGGCCAAACTCGGCTAGGCTTTGGTCACTAATCCCAATGCCTTATGGGTCCAGGTGCTCTCTGCTAAATATGCTTTTGATGTTCGCCACATTCCCTCCTCCCTCCCTTCCACCGGGGGATCGATGGTGTGGAGGAGCATCAGGGCGACTTGGCATCTAGTGACTCAAGGTCTGCAATGGCGTATAGGGGATGGTTCGACGACTAGCTTCTGGCTCGACCGGTCACGGGAGTTGGCCCACTCATATCCCACTCTACTCAGCCCATCCCGGATCCTCTTCTTAGCCTTTGCGTCCTTCGCTTTGTGGACCCCACCGGCCGGTAGAATTTGGTAGCCATCCAGGTTTTACTCCCGCCTTCGATTTGTCGTACTATAGCAGGCATGTTTCCTCCTTCCCTGCTTCTGGGCCCTGACAGATTAGTCTGGGGTGCCTCCAACCATGGACAGTTTACCGTGGCCTCTGCCTACTCCATGCTTCTGGGATATGAGTCTGCCGATCTGCACGGGGTTTGGAGGGTCGTATGGCAGTGGTCGGGACCCCAACGGGTGCGATCGTTTTTATGGTTACTAGCAAATGATCGCTTGCTAAGTAATCAACAAATGGTGCGTCGTCAGCTCACCACCGACGGTACCTGTCCCCACGAAGAATCCTCCCTTCATGTTGTTCGGGACTGTCCATTTGTCCGACAAGTGTGGGCCTCCATCCAATCGGATATCGTCACTTCGGCTTCGTTTGCTCTCCCCGTTCAAGATTGGTTGCACTCTAATCTCCTCCAGCGTCGGAGTGTGCAGGGTCAGGATTGGGCGCTTATTTTTGGATTGACCAGCTGGTTCCTCTGAACATGGAGGAACAAGGCTATTTTTGATTCTGACTTTGTGCGACCCATCTCACCTTCTTTTATTATTTTGTCTTTTGCAGATCAGGTTAAGAAGGCCTTCGAGAGGCCCAGTCTGGGCATTACCGGCTTCCGGCCTCGCCGGGAGCACCAGATCGGGTGGTGTCGCCCGCCAGCTGGGTGGGTCAAACTGAACACCGATGGGGCTTGTCATCACACCCATTTCACGGCCTCGGCCGGGGGACTTCTCCAGGACAGCGACGACAATTGGCTAGGTGGATTCTCCCAGTTTATAGGGTGGTGCACAGCGCAGTCAGCGGAGCTCTGGGCTATCTACACAGGACTCTCCCTGGCTTGGCGGTTGGGCTTTCGTAGGATAGAGCTGGAAGTGGACTCGTTGGGGATGCACCAGCTCCTTTTTTCAGTGACGTCCCGCTCTCAGTCGAGCAATCCTATCGTCATGGGTATCCTGGAACTTCTCACTAGGAACTGGTCTATTATTCATCGGCATGTGTACCGAGAGAGCAACAGATGCGCTGACTGGCTCGCTACCCAGGCAGGTCCGGCAGACATTGGTATCACCTATTTTGATGTTACACCACCAAGGTGCCTTCCTCTCCTTTTAGAGGATCTGTCGGGGCGCTGTTTTCCCCGTCTCATTTAGTGTCCTGTGTATTTTTCCCTTTATATAAAAAAAAACCTTAATTCCATGATTCATTAACTTATTATATTCTTACATAGCACCAGCCCTTAAACTTAAATTAAGCTTGTTGGTGTGGTTAGATCCTTCTAAAGGTGTTACTGTGATTAGCGCAATATTACTTATTAAATAGGAATAATTTACGTATTTTTTTTCATATTATATGTACATTAAATAAGAAAAGAAAAAAGATCTCGTCACCATCCAGGCCTAAGGCAACAGTTTCAGATATGAAAAAAGGAACTAAAATACGATATAGTCATCAATTACGTGGTGTCGTTCTATTCTTTTAACGGGCTTTCATCACTGCTCACGACGCGTACTCTGTGGTGCATTTATAAAATGATATTATATGCTACTTTCAAACAGAAAATGACATAGCCTCCCCCAGAAGTCAGAACCTGCTTCGATAAGTACGCCTTTTTCTTTTTATTCTTGCATTTCACAAAACCCAATATCAGCTTTCGTCACCTACCTTGCTTTTTCAATTTCAATTCATAAGTCATTAATATCATCGGAACTTTATAAGGTATGGATGATACGCAATGGGGCTTATTAATCAACTACCATAAAGTCCACTTATGACTTAATATGATCAATAAATCACTTAGATTTGTGTACAGGTACATATATTGTCAGCATTCGTGTGCACTTAGCCGACAAGACGACCTTTCTTTCTTTGTTTATTTCTCTAGTCAAGTTCGTTTCTCCGAACAATTTTAGATGCTTGGAATATGCTAAGATTGCACTCTGCCCCGCTTCGACGAAGAAGCCAAATGCATTCATATTCCACCGCCAACTGTAACGAATGGCCAAGAAAAGTCTTCTAAGTTGATTTGCTGAACGGGATGGACCAATGACCAATCCCAGCACGTGGAGGCGCATCATCGGGCTAGACTTTTCGACTTCCGTGTGCTTGGAAACCGTAAGTCAACGCACTTCTTTCTTCTCTTCTCCACTTTCCAAATTCATATTTGTGTTTCCTTTAACCTCATTTATAGTTTTGGTTGTCCTACCTAGCCCGCTCACTTTGATACTTGACTGGTCGTTCAACCCCAAACAATTAACAAAGCGTTTAAAATATATATTATAAAATCTAAATTATTTCCCAAACTCATGACTTCATGTATACGTGACAGTTTTGAATTCTTCTAAATTAGAAAGTGAATGTTACATCATGTACATGTAGAGTTTTTGAAGTCTAAATATTCTAGTAATCATACTATATTTTTAGGATCACTTGGTCCGGGAATTTTCAATTTTTCAAATTTCAACAATATTATAAGTTAAACATGTCTTCATTTGAAATTTTAAACTTTAACAATATCCTTGTTAAGTATAAATTTAACTTTCGTCGTAATCTGTACTTTTATATTTAGTTCATCAATTAAAATGTCTATTTTTTTACTTAAAATTATTGAAATAGTTTTACAATATTACTTTTTTTTACTTTATTAAATTTAAAGATAATACGATAATTCAATATTTTAATTACAAAAATCTCTCTTAATAGAATGTAATTTAAAAACTCCTTTTTAGGAGTTCAGATCTTCTGTGTCCGTTACTCTATTCTAATAATATTTCTACCTCAACATAATGCCATTTTATGTCTATTTATATATAAAATGATTTTATTTTTGGAGTGAAAATAAAGTTGAATCAGAATAACAGAGAAAAGATTTGATGCCCCATTTTAGCAATTTGAATATCTTAAGACATAAGCCCATAGCCAAAAAGCTCTACCTAGTGAATTGGTAAAAAAGTAAGGATCATGTACGTTAGAATTTTCAACTTTCCTTCTTCTCCGGGTTGTAAAACTTTCCTTCTTGCAACAGCAAAAATGTGCAAGGGATAAAAAGAAACAAGAAGAAGCATGGATAGTTCGAAGAGATCGGAAGCTGAGAGAGGCGATTCCACACACACGGCAAACGATGGCCACACAGCAAAGAAGGTGCGCATCTGGGCAAGAGATGAGAATCCACCACCCATACGATAACAAATGAGTTACAGTGCTATCATCACAGGGCAATATTCGGACCCAGAGACAGATGAGAATGCTTGGCCGAAAGAGATTCCGTCAGAGGTTGAAGAAGGTGATATTACCTTGGTTGCAGGAACCTATGGAAACGTAATTGAACTCTCTGAGACTTTCAAAAATCGCCCTAACAAGATCTAGGAGAAAGCAGTTGTAGTTAAGTTGCTTGGGAGATGCATAAGGTATCGAATGTTGAAGAACCACCTGCATACCATGTGGAACCTGTCAAGGCCAATGAAGGTGATAGACCTTGATAATGATTTTTCCTCGTAAATCTAGTGAACACCGAAGATTACCTCACTGCTCTTACCAAAGGACCATGGGTGATCTTTGGGCATGCGTTAGCGGTGAAACCTTGGACCCCAAAATTTCAACCTTCATAGGGCAAAATGGAAAAAGCGGTGGTATGGGTGCGATTTCTGGACCTTCCTATCTCGAGGTACCATCCTGTTATCCTACAAGCTTTGGGAAACTTAATTGGGCGAACGGTGAAGATTGATGCTAATACTCAACAGTCTCAAAGGGGGAAATTTGCAAGAGTGGCAGTGGAAATAGATCTATCGGAACCAATAGTACCTAAAGTAGGACTAGAAGGAGAAATAATTAAAGTGGCATATGAAGGCTTACCACAAATATGTTTTGCATGTGGGAGAGTTAGGCATGGAGCAGAGGTCTGTACCCACAGGCCACCGGAGACTAATGAAGCAACAGATACATCAGGTGGCAACTAGAACCTTGACAAAGCAGTAACATGCAAATCACAGCCCAAAGGGGAAGCTAAACAACTAGCGTATAGGCCATGGGTCCAAGTGCAACAACGTAGTAGACGAACTCCACTGCAGCCACAACAACAGGGAAGACAACGTAATACTGAGGTTGAGCATATAGGACCAAGTGGCTCTCATTTTTTCATCCTCTCGGATAGAGAGAATATCGAAATCAATCATGACAGATCTATTGAAAATGACCAAAATAAGACCAATGCGTTAGATAGCTAGGCAAGAATTGGAACATCTGCTATTGGAAGAAATGGTCAGCCTCAAACGATTCCACACCAGAATTCAACCAAGCTTCCAACCAGCTGATTTTCCACAGGAAAAGAGGTAGCCTAGCAGGAACAACAACAGAACGCCATGCAAATAATACCTGAGGAACCTGACGTCAACCGAACTCAACAGGGACCCATGTATGCAAAAAGCCCTCTCCCACGTAAAGACTGAAACCATGTTGCAATCAACATCCCTTCTCACACCGACCTAGTTTACCAAAACCCCTCATACCAGCTACCTGAGGAAGACGTAATGGAGTGTGAGAATCCTGCGACGGTGTTGGAGGGTGGTCCAAGGCATTCCAACTTACCTTAAAACCCACACTCCTACCCCCGAAGTGAAAGCAATGGACTGGTCGACATGGAAATGGTTTTAGAATCACAGCAGAGATCATCTCCATTACACATGGAAAAGGATGAAACAAATCGTATAATCGAAGATGAAAGGTCCACCCATGTCTAAGCACGGTGGCATCCTTCCTCTATTACATCTTATGTCGATAATAACTTGGAATTGTCAAGGTGCAGGTGGGAAGGCACTCAAGCCAGTTTTAATGCATTTCGTTCAGCTCCACAACCCATTATTGGTGGTTCTGATGGAAACAAGAATCAGTGGACGTCACGCTGATCTAGTCATTCGTAACTTGGGGTTCAAAAAATCATTCCGGGTAGAAGTGGAAGGATACTCGAGTGGCATATGGATACTATGGAAGGAGACAGTAGCAGCTCAAATACTCGTAGCTACCAGATAGTTTATACACATTTCTATTAACTAAAATGGAAATACATTTCTGTTTACCGCCATCTATGGAAGTCCACGACACACATATCAAAAATACTTATGGCAGGGACTAATGAAAATTAAGCAAGTAACTGACAGGGCATGGTTAATTGGGGGAGATTTCAACTCCAAACTAGAAGCGAGCGACAGGCGGGGAGGATCGAACACGCGACATATAGTAAACAAAGGATTTCAGGAGTGCATACGTAGATGTCAACTACAAGATCTTGGCTATTCGGGATCGAGATTCACTTATAAAAGGGGACACTTATTTTCACGACTAGATTGAGCTTTTTGCTCCACTGCATGGCAGACCTTATTTCCCAATACAGTAGTTCATCATCTCCCTTTTCTAAAATCGAATCACTGACCTCTCTTAATCAGCTTTGGACAACAACATCCTAAATCAAACACCTTGAAACCATTCCAATTTTAGGCCGCCTGGTTAGCCAATGCAACCTTTAGCTCAGTCACACAAAATTATTAGGCCTTAGATCACAACAATATCAGTGGATCTTTACGCAGATTTGCAAGTCAACTACATAAATGGAATAGAGATGACTTTGGGAACATATTCCTCAGAAAACATCGACCTTTATCCCGACTAGTAGGTATATAATGAGCCCTTAAAGTACGCCAATCGAAATTCCATACACAACTGGAGGTATTACTCAGAAAAGAACTCGAAGAAGTTTTGTGCGAGGAAGAATTATTTTGGCATCAATAATCGAGATCCAAATGGCTGTCACAAGGAGATAGAAACACGACGTATTATCATGCCACTACAACGGCCAAAAGGTGACACACCAAAGTTAGTGCTCTAAAGGATAAAGAGGGACAACTGATCTCAGATAAGATAGCCTTGTGGAGTTTGGCTAAAGAATACATGGAACAATTGTACACGGATGAGGAGAGTCACAAGGTACGGATCCTGCCCAGGGGAATGCTTCCAGCCCTACATTCTACTGCACAATCGAGTATGAGAGCTCCAGTATAGCTCCAGTACAGGCGATAGAAGTGAAACAGGCAATCTTTGATATCGAGGCAAATAAAGCACCTGGGGTTGATGGATTCCATGCCATCTTCTTCCAAAAACAATTAGATATAGTTGGTCCTTCGGTAGTCAAATTTATTTAGAGCGTATTCAGACTAGAAGCATGGGACGCGGAGATCAACAAAACTATAATAGTTTTAATTCCCAAACTTCCATCACCTACGTCCATTACACAACTTCGACCCATCAATCTCTGTACGGTCATATATAAAGCCATAGCGAAGATAGTGGTCCGCAGCATACAACTGTATCTACCCGATATTGTCGCCCCCAACTAGTGTAGCTTTGTTCCCAATTGGCATATTACAGATAACTTTATCATAGCTCAAGAAATGATACACTCTATGAGAAAAAAGAAAGGCACATCCGATTACCTCACCATTAAAGTCGACCTTGAAAAAGCATATGATCGCCTAAGCTGAAAGTTTATACAGGAAACACTGGAGCTAGCGGGCATACCTGACTCACTCATATGTATCATTTTAAAATACATCACCACGGCTTCCATGTAAGTTAACTGGGAGGGCGAATTATCAGAGTCGTTTAAACCTACCCAGGGAATTCGCCAAGGAGTCCTGCTTTCGCCATATATGTTTGTTCAATGTTTGGAGCGGCTGGGCCATATGATAAGCCATGCGGTCGAGGTAGGACATTGGAAACCTATCTCATTGAGCAAACACAGTCCCAAATTATCACATCTTTTTTTCGCAGATGATTCACCAAAATCCATGATGATCAGGTGTTGTACATTCAAGAAATCCTACACAATTTCTGCTCGATGTTGGGACAAAAAGTTAGCCAGGCCAAGATGAGGTGTTTTTACTCTAAAAATATATCACAATCTTTGGCTAGTGCAATTAGTCGAAGGTTGGGATTCCAATGTACAAATGATCTGGGTAAGTATCTCGGGGTACCGATTATCCATGAGCATAGTTCTAAACGAACTTACCAATATCTCATCGACAACATGCAAAGGAGGCTTAATGGATGGAATGGAAAACACCTTTCGCTTGCCGGTAGGGTTACACTAATCCAATCGGTGCTATCAGCTCTGCCCATCTACATGATGCAAACAGTACGTCTCCCTCGAAAATTATGCGACGATTTGGAGAAAATCATTCGTAGGTTCTTGTGGGAAGCAACAGAGGAACAAAATACGACAAGGTTGGTTAGCTGGGAATAGGTGTGTAAGCCAAAAATGTCAGGCGGATTGGGGTTAAGGAAACTCCGAGTAACTAACGATGCACTACTGTCAAAACTCGGTTGGTTCTTAGTCAACAAGCCTAATGCGTTATGGGTTAGGTTCGAGTTCTCGGTGCAAAATATAAGTTTGATCGAAATCAATTACTAGGTTCCATCTCAGCTGCTGGAAGCTCCATAGTTTGGCGAGGGATTGCTTCAGTATGGGTCCATGTACTCCGAGGAATTAAATGAGTGGTGGGCAATAGAGCAACTACTAAATTCTGGGAGGATGTGTTGGACCCCGAATTTTTTTATGATGTCATTAGGTATGAATTGTGTTAATTTTGTGTTTATGGCTTAGTTTGATTTGATTGGGTGTGTTAGTGGTTAATTGGAGTATAATTGAGATTAAATATGGTTAAATAGGAATTAAGGGATTAAAATATTTGGGGGTATTTTGGGAATACCACTTAAGTTGGAATGGGTTTAGGCTTTGTTAGAAGGGTATTTTGGTCTTTGTGTTTGTCCTTGGGTTTAAAAGAAGGAATTAGAAATAGAAAGGAAATAAGAAAAGAAAAAGAAAGAAGAGGAGAGAAAGAAGAAGTAGTCGTGGGTGAGGAA
>JANIJH010000005.1:50014469-50028078 GCA_024520975.1 Erythroxylum areolatum
GAAAGAATAAGAATAAGATATAGGATTTTGTTAATAAGTTTGAAAAATGATGAATAAGAAGAATCAAGTAATTTGAGATTAGTATGAGATTAAGGATAAATTTCCAAAAAGGGAAATAAGATTGCCTTGTATGAGTTTGATAAATGAATGAAAGAAAGAAAGAAAAATTTAGATCGGTTTCAGATAGGTTTAGTCTAGGTTACCAACGCGATAGTTATTTCTAAGATTTTGTTGTTGGATGTCGGACATTTGTTTTAGTTCGAATGAATCATTTGTACCGCTTTTGATTCGATTCGTTTTGATTCTTACGTCATTCGTATTCGATTTCGCTTTCTGATTTGTTATTCGATTCGTATTCACTTCACTTTTGATTCTTTCGTCTTATGTTTCCGTTTCGATTCGTCTCCGATATGTTTTCGCTTTTGTTTCCGATTCGTGTTTGCTTCGCTTTGTTTCGCTATATGATTCGATTTGTGTTGTCGTCCGTTCTGTTTGATTTGCTTTTCGATCCGTTTTGCCAGTTGGGGTCCGGTTCCGAGATCAGGTCCCAACAAATAATCATAATTCTCCACTAGATTTAAGGCATGGGTAGGACATTTGGTTAGGTTTAAGGCAAGTAATGTGGTTAGTACAAAAAGAAGAGGCAAACAAAGCTCAATGGGGCTTATCCAAGGAAAAATCATATCAATAGGTAAGCTATTTGGCTAATGTAAATTATGAAACAAAGAATGCCTATATCATTTTCATGTTATGGCATGTGATAAAAATGTAGTCATGAGTAGAAAATCAAAGCAAATGCAAGATGCATAAGTCATGAAGTTCACACATGAACAAAAGACAATGAGACTGATATGAACGTGTCAGTCTATAAAAGCTTAAAATCTCACTGGGTTATGTTTACCCACTAGTCACTACTCTTTTAAAGACAATGTATATTAATCAATCACATAAGTAAAATTACATGCTCAAGTTTCCATGAATTTTTCTAGTTAATTCGACTATCTAATTATGACTAAATAATCGTATAAGTAATAGAAAAAGAGAAATTGTTTGTTTGATTTTTAAAAATGCTTTTAAAAAGAACTCATAAGTAACAAAAAAGCTTTAAAATGAGCATAAAAACTAAGATCCCCACCTCCCACACTTAAAACTTACAATGTAACATCAAATGTAAGAAATGGAGCATTAAACAAAAACAGCAAATGCGAGAATGTAAATGAAATGGAACAAACTTCCCTTGGGTTGCCTCCTAAGTAGTACCTTTGTTACATATCGTTGGCTTGACTCTATGCTTTCCTCATCATGTTACAAAATTTTGATCTCCAACAATCATATCTTCAGTGTTTTCCACTTAACCTTCTTCAAGATAAGGCTTGAGTTGATGACCACTTACATGCAATCTCTTCCCTGTTTTTAAACTCTTAATATCTACTATACCATAGGGAGAGACATTAGTAATCACAAAAAGGATTCTACCCAATAAGGACAATATTTATGCAAAAATAGTTTATATTTACATAGTAAAGAAGCACGTTTTATCTAATGATAAAGCTTTTCAATGAGACATTAAAAGCTTTGTTCTTCTTTTTCATTGAAACCGCTTCTTGTTTATTTGTATGCTTCTGTTTACAATCTTCCCATATTAAAGGGTCAATCACATTAATTGTAAAAACAAAATGGTCATTATCAGAGTGCTTATTAACATAAAAATATTAAAATGAGGAATTGCCCCATCAACTTCCATTACGAGGCTTATCTTAATTTGGATCGTGTTAAGAAGCGACCTCCCTAATAAGATAGGCATTAGATTACAAAAAGTTTCATCATTCATGTCAATCATATAAAAATCAGTAGGCAATATTAGTTCATTTACCTACACTAGCACATCCTCAGTCACCCCATCTAGGTAAGCATTAGTACGATCAACTAATTGTACAATAACACTAGTTTCTTTTAATGGCCCTAAATTTAAAGAAGCATATATAGAACAAGATGTAACATTAATCAATGCTCATAAATTTAGCTTGGCTTGTGTAATCGTATTGTTACCAATTTTTAAGGAATAGTAAACACGCTTGAGTCCTTACACTCAGGCGGTGTTTTCTTTCTAAGGACAACAGAAATAGTTTCACTCATCCCAATCATTTCATTACCTTTTAGCATCCGCTTGTTCGTACACAGTTCTTTAAGTTTTCCTCCTCTTTGGGCTTTTAAATGGTTGATATCCATTGCCCTCTGGATCACCTGGTTCTCCAAATTATGAATGCTATACTTCATCTCCTGAAATTTAGATTTGATCTCCTACTGAAATTGTTATATATCATGATGGAATTGTATGGTGTTAGTTATAAGGGATTACTATATCTTCCAATGACATACCAGGGGACTTGTGGCCTTAGTTGGAATTGTCACGCTTCTTGTGGCATATTCGAGAAGTAATTTTACTGCCTATTTCCCCTATAAATTAGGATGGGACGGTCTCTCCAACTTGGGTTATACGTTTGGGAATATAAGTTGCACTGGTTATGAAAATTCCCCCTACGACCTTGACATATTACATACTTCCCTCTTGTAATGTTGGGCACCCATCAGTTGAATGGTTTGCATTTTCACATATTCCACACGCTTTTACCTATGCCTATCCGAATGCAATTTATCTAACAAAAACATTAGCTCATCTAAAAGATGCTCAAAGGATGAAGTACTTACCTCGTTTACATGACAAACATCATTGTGTGTGCCAAATTGTTGAGTACTAACAACTATGGGAGTCTTTTCACATAATGCCCCACTACTCATTGCATAAACCAAACTCCTTTCCATAGGTAACAATCCATTATAGAAGTATTGAATGTGGAGATGGAAAGTATGTTTCCAAAAATAACTTCTCGTTTCGATCCATTTGCTAATGTTCCTAGTAAGTAGATCAAAAAAACTAGTCTTTTCCTGCATCCTTCATAGAAAATGGAAAGGCTCTTAACAAAATTTGTTCTGCTGTCACCCCTGGAGGTTTCTTACTAAGACAAACCATATCAAGCTTCTTAAGATGCTTATGAGCATTCTCACCAAATGACGACTTCTGTTTGAATGGCGAAGAACCGACATCGAGGTATCAAACCTTCTTGTCGATGTGAGCTTTTGGGGAAGATCAGGCGTTCAATATGCAAAACTATGATAGTTGGAAAAAGATGGATTAAGTTATATTTAAGCTTAAAAGTAACATGTTCAGTGAAATTTGGAAAAGTGATGGATAAAGACTTTTGAGTTAAATTTAGAGCAACCAACTCTCTTAAAGTTTTTGAATTGACCATGGCTTCCTCAAGTTCAATTCCTTGTTGTATTCCTAGAGTGATCCTAGTTTCACTACGTAACCTTTGTAGTTTCCTTTCAATCTTGGAACCAAATTATACAGGGTCTTGATGAGGAGATCTTGTCACTACCAAAAATAATTACTAACAAGCTTCTAAATATCAAGAAACAACAAAATTTTGATTATAGACAAATGTATACAAAACACTAATTGAAATCAAAAGCAAAAACTAAGGCACCACACTCATCGGCAATGACGCTAAAATTCATTATACATGTTAAATGCACTAGAAAATAAAATCTAACTCTGTAGAACTAAATTTATAATAGTTGTGAGTAGGAATCATATCTATAAAGAGTATAAGTGTAGTTTTTGTAATAAAAAATTGGTGTTTCGCATATGGGTGGTTTGGTTAGAATCAATAAGAAAACAAAGTAAAATTGAACTAATGAAAGCAAATCAAATTAAACAACATAAAAGTGAGAAACTTTATGAATGAGTTTGGAATCTGGTTCTTAGTTCAATCTCAGCCTACACACAAATAAACATACTTCATTGTCTTGTTGATTTCACACCTCTTTTAAAAAATATTAATAGTAGGTAAACAATAAGCTCTATTAACCCTAGTTCTCGTTTAGGATGAGTTTAATCAAAATAAGCTCTTTAACTAAACCTAGCTATTAAACAACCGAGAATAAGCTCTCTAGATTTAGTAAGAAAGCCACATTACGAACTGGGAAAACATATTAATATAGGCCATTTAACCTATGTCATGTTATCCCTAATAATTTATCACTATTAGTTTACCACAAATGAATTGAAAATACAGCTATTACATATTGTATTATTTATTATGGCAGTGGGTTCATACATAAACAATCTATTGAGAACAAAAATATTAATCATCCATACATGAATACCGAAAACAAAAATATTAATCATTCATACATGAATACCTAAAACATTAAGCTAAGAATAACATGAATAATTTCTATATATAGAGAGAGAGAGTCAACAATACACAATGAAGAGATGCCCAAAAGTTTTGCTTAGTTAGTCCTTGTTATTCTTGTATTAATGCACTTACAATCTCATAAGAAAAAAGTATAAATTCCTTCAATCAAAGAAATTCAAATATAATAAGACGCTTATTCAATCCCCAGCAATGGCACTAAAAAATTGTTGGTAGTTTTATATAAAAAAAATTCATTATGCAAGTATACAAATCGTAACTCGTAATATAAAAGATGTCCTTCCTATGATGATTGATTAGTCACCTGTCAACTTGAATGCACTTTGTATAAGGTAATAAAAGATTAAATGAATTGAATTAAAATAAATTAACTGAAATTAAAATAAATTAATAAAACTAAACAATTGAATAATTAAAGCTAGCAACAAGAATGAAGTTAATCAATGATGGAATCTTAGCAGTTATTTTATCCTTGTTTTTTCTTCCCTTTATCTTGTTAATTCAGTTATGTAACACCCTAGATATCCGAAAGTTTTGATTACCCTCTCTCAAGATCTAATCAATAATCAAGTAATCCCAATTAAAATAGATAATAATAAACTTGTAACCTCTCAATTCACAAAACTACTCATAACTATTCAATTGGATTTGAAGCAATCCTAAGGGTCATTAACTCACAATTAAGATCTCACTTCAATTGTTTATTAATATGATATTTGTATGTATATTTACCAACTATCGTTCTACAACTTAACATATAAAACTTTGATTCAATCTCATAACTTTTTATCAAGTATAAGCATAACAAAGATCATAAAGCAATACTATATATTGAATTCAACAAGATTAAAGTTTTACAAAACAATTAAAGAATAATCCCAAATATGTACTTAGAAATCCATAATCATGTTCAACATTACACTAATCAAAATTAACATGCAAGACAATGAAATATAAGAAGAGAAAAGAAAAAAAAAACAACTTTATGTCTTGATCTAAAAATTCTAGAAAAATTGGAGTTAATCTTGATGTCTCCCCTTTGATCCACTTGTTTCAAATGTGCCACCTCCTTTTTGGTGTTTTTCTTTGCCTTAAATACTTATTGAGGCTTTTAAGGTTCTTTCTAGGATTTTTCCCCCCACTTATTTTGGTTCTAAAAATAGCCCCAAACATTGAGAATACAAAAACTTTGCATGCTAGAAAAGTTGCGCATGATCGTGCCATCATGGCAGAGTGCATCTTGTCCATACTCTCTGCCATGATGGCACATAGGATGCACGATCGCAATAAAGGCTCATCCCATATAACTGCTTCATGCATGATCATGCATCTTCCTATTCTTCAAGTTTTTCTTCATCTTTTTTTCAATTTTTCTTGTTTCCACTCACTAACAAACACTTAAAACAACCTTTGAAACATAAAATTGAGATCAAAGCCTTAATCTAAAGCAATCAAACAATTAAAAAACATAAAACTAATAATAACACAATTTTAGTCTTAAACATATGATTATCATCTAAGAAAACACTAAAAAACACATTCTAAGACCTAGAAAATATGCTAAGTTTTATACCTATCAACATCCCATACTTAAATCTTTGCTAATCCCTAAGAAAAACTAATACCACAAATACCCAAAACTTAAAAACACAAAAACACACAATCATGCAACCATGCAAAAATGGTACAATGACATCAAATCTCATAAAATTAACTTAACCCCAAACATTAATCAATTAAAAAATGCCAACGTACTAACTTATTTCATCTATGTTTAAGTGTTTTTATTTGAATATACATGTTAATCAAAATATTAACACCCTATTCATACACTTATGACACTTGTAAGTATGCATGTATTATTATTGATCAATTAAAAAGGTAAACTATCATTAATGAAAATTTTTGCTATTTTTAAAAGATAAGTAGCTTTAATTTTATTGTAAGCACAATCTTTTTAGATTTTCTTTAACGATCACTTAGTCATTTAATGAGAAGGTAAACACCTTATCATGAATGTCCCCCTGTTACTCAACTAGGTTACGTTTTTTATTTAGCTTGGTTGGAGTGTTATTATAGCCTTTTGAAGTGAGGAAATTTTTTTTGGTCATGAATGCCCCCGATTGTTAAGCTATATCACAATTCTCAACTAGCTACTAACTCTATTTTACCCCAATTTTCTTAAAAAGGGCCAGCAGAATAGGAATTTTATTTAACACATTCTTTTTATTTCTTATCCTACCTCATTTCTTCTTAATCAATCACTCTCATGAAAGGTTGCTAATAATTTCTACCAATTTAAATGAATATAATTATCAATGTATCTAAATAAATGTCATAAAGTGAAAGAATAGGTGTCATATCCTAATTAACATGCATATTCATCCTGAAAACACTTAAAACACAAAATTCACAAGTTAATATGCCTTTACAATTTAAATGACCATATTTGAAAGTAAGTCAATTCCATTCAATTCATACCGTTGGCACATTAACAGAATGCACACATCATGTAACAAAATATTCACACAATGCCAACCTAATAAAAAAACACAATTCAAATGCAAAATTTACACAGAAATGATATGTAAATGCATATATGTCCCCACACTTGAAAAACATTGTCCTCAATATGGAAACATAATTAATAAAAATAAAGAGAAATAATAATAAATAAAAAGTAAGAGTAAGAATACTTATGGAGATTGGGTGGTGATGGTGTAGGAGATGGAACTTAGACATACTTCATGTCATGAACATCCTTCAATTCAACTCTCTATAAAATAAACATAAAGCATAAAAGATAACAAAGCACTAAGAAAATAAAATGAAAATAAAAATGAAACATATCCTAATTCATGAGTTACCTCCTAATTAGTGCTTGTTTAACCTTGTTAGCTCGATCTGCCCTTCCTATTTACCATTAACCTAGGTCTATAATTAGTGGCTTGCTTCAACCTATTTCTTCACATGGTGATTTAGTAGCCTATGAATAAGCCACATGTTGTAAGATAATAAGAAGGATATAATTGATTAAATTAAAAAATCCTAGTGAGTTTATTAATTCCATTTTCTATAAAAAGCTGTCAATAAAATAAGGAATGATAAAATTCTCTGAATCTTCAGTTAACTCTAATAGTTTGTCTTGTGGGAAGGTGAACTGATCTTTTTCTTTCGCAAGCAGAACGAATACTTCCTTCTCTTCTACAACCGTTCTTTCCTCTGTCCTTTATTCTTAAACAACCCAAATTTATTCCTTGTTTATTAAGGAATTCAAGAATAACTAAAACCATAACATAAGCTACATTAACTACCAAATCCTATAAAAAAAGTCATCAAAGTTGAAGAAAATCATCTTAAAATCATTCTAAGATCATAGTCTAATTAGCATTTAGCACTTAACCTTCATTATTACCATTGATAACTGTTTATAGACATCTCTTCAATAAGCTTAAAGGTAGCCTCTAGAGTTTGATTGTTGAATGTCCCACTAACTGTTGCATTAATCATTTATTGAATATATTAAACCATTACTTGCATCCATGTTAGTAGGACCTAATGTGGGCACTTCCTCAATAATCCTTTGCATGCCTCACTTTTCATATAGTATTTCATCATCAAAATGTAGTTACACATAGATTTTATAACTCAACTTTTCCACAGATGCCAAATACTTGGCTAAGAATTTCTTAGCTACGTTTTCTTTTATCATGATTAAGGTTATAGGTATGTGTTCAACCAATGTTAAGGTCGATCCATCAATAAAAAAGAAAACAACCTCAACCTTATTGCAACTTTGGTAGCTCCACTTATCATAAAAGTTTCATAGATCTCTAAAAAGTTAGTGATGCATGCATTAGGATCTTCATCCAGTAATTCATCAAATTAAAAATACTACTGTAGCATTTAAATCATTTTTGGCTTGATCTCAAAATAGTTCAATTGATTTCCAATCTTATAATACTATATTGTGTCCCTATTGGAGGCACTTTTGCATAGCTTTACTCCTCCTTTATTGTATCAAGTTGTATGTCTTAAGCTTCTTTCTTAGTTCTATCTCTTTATTTCTTACAAATTATTCTTTCATGCTCTATGTCTTAAGGAAAATAAAGCATCTACTTCTTATCATACAACAAGTTCATGACTAAAAAATAATAAATTTGAAGACAAATAAAGAATATAAAAATAAAGAACTAAAAAACTAGAATAATAACTTTGAGCTTTTAATACAATCCTTACCAATAGGATTGATGAAATTCGATATTAATCTAGGATCATTTTATCAAAAAACAAGTTATTCCAAGAAATCAAACACAAAAATACACAAAAGAATATATGAATCACTACCCTAAAAAAGACGGGATTAGGGGGGATAGGATTCTAAAGTTTATCGTCCTTAGTAAGTTGGATAAGATCAACATTTAATAGGTAATCTAACATAAAAGTTTCTCTAAGAATAAGGATGATAAAAATCTCCAAATGTTTTTAATTCAACAACAATAATTATCTATCAATTACAAACATCAATAAACTTCTTATAGGTCTAAAACTTTAAAACTAAAGTTTTATAAGAAAACAAACATTTAAAATAACAAAATTCTAGCTAATTATAACATAAGTCTAGCATTTGTATTAGACAATAATCAACACGATATTTGTTTTACATAATAAACATGTCAACCAAAGACAATTTTGACTTTAGTTATATATCGAAATCTAGCATTAGTTTGTTTATAGAATCTAAGCTACAAAACCCAATAAAAGACTGACATCAATTTACTTCTAAGTTTGATATTGGTTACATTCTATAATTGTAATCTCCAACTTCTTTTTTATACTTGACTTGACATTTTGTAAGTTTTCTAAGGCCCTCTTTTTACCTCCCCTGTGTAGAAGTTTTTGTAGTTTGGTTCATTAATTTGACTCATGTCATTTCCCCTCTCCTTAAAATGATTTATCCTCAAATTAACACCTTCATCTACAAACTCAAATGGCACTTATTGCTTGACTAACAATGTGCCTCTCATTTTTACTTTCCTTATAAGACGTGAGTTACCCTAAGCTTTCACACTCATTTTACACTAGCTTATTCTTATAAATCTAGATTTGATCTTCATATACTTGCTTAGGTGATAATGGAGCAATGATAAACAATTTGCAATTCATAAAAAAGGAATGCATGTTTTTATACTTGCCATATATGACTTTTATATCAAATTTCCATGATTGCCCTAAAAAAATGTGTTCCTCTTTTAATAGGAACTATATGACATAATATCTCTCCTATATACATCCCAATTAGGAAAGAAATGAACATTTGCTTAGTTACCTTAACCTTTTTATTCTTATTCAACCATTGCAAGTGTTAAAGTAGTTCTCTAAAGGCAATTAACTTTAGCATTTCAGTACAAACTTTATTTTGATTAACAAAGCGAAAAGCAATTTTCATTAATTTGATGTTCATTTATTTATGAATTGATGTCGTTATTAAATCAAATTAATGAAGTCCATGATATAAAACATAACATGAAGGAAATCATGATGAGATCATGATAATTAGATTCTTATCAAGTGTAATTATATTAGTATCTAAATTATCAATGGTCATAGGATTAATGAGACAGGACATTGTTAATCTAGATATACTAGCACATATTATACTCCTTGATTTGATCAAGTAGTCGATCTTATAAACTATAGACATGAGACATTTAGAGTTAACATGCGAATGCTTACTAAGAGTAGTAACTACATCAGATGACTCATTATAAGATTATCATATGGATGATCTATCAAATGTCAGTGATTAATCTCATCGTAGCAATGGTGCAAATATGCTTAAACTTGAGGTACTCAAAGATATCTTAGATACTGATCTTGTTCTTTGACACCATTCCTTGTTGCCTCAAGATGAGATCACTCATAAGGTGGTGATTGGGTATAACTATTGGTATTGAAGGTAATTAGGTAGCCAATAAAAGATTCATCACTCCTGATAGAAGGAGATGATACCTATGGCCTCTTGTTGGGGTCATTACTTGGGAATCTCTGGCCAGAGCAATTATGTGTCATGAAGAGAGTCTTCAATGACACATAGAGTAATGAGATCTCCAGGAAAAAAACTAATATCACTTAGACGAAATCTGACATAGTTAGTCTAGTGGGAGTTGACATATAACCTATACTCCAACCAAGTGGGGTATAGGATGGTAAAGGGACGAATTATATGGTAATTGACTATGAAAAGGTTTGTAAGTCGAATAATAAATTATCGAAGAGTTCTAGTGTTAATCCACTTATATTTCAGTAAATTAGTATCATGAAACCCTTCATGATATGCTCGAATTAAGAGTTAATTCAAGTGACCAAAATAACTGAGAACCTAAGAGTCACATGCATAAAAGATCGGATGAAAAACAAAGTGTGCATGGTTGTCAATTAAGCAAGCCAAGATCGTGGCTTATAGGCCACGATTGTGACCGACTTAATGGCATGTGGTACATAAATGAGTTCTTCACTTATGTACACACGAATTTTTAGCCAAAAAATACACTTAATAGAGAGACAAAGAGTCTTGAAGAGTTCTGAAAGTTAAGAGTAGTGATCTTGAGATTTTTTTCATGCAATCTTAAGTAATTATTGCATGAGATTAATTGCATGAAACTTAGTCTTGATCTAACTCTAACTAGAGCATCTACTTAAACTCATCTTGTTTGGTACTCTAACCACTCTTATACACTGATTTTTCTTCATCTTTGTATGCTTTCTAGAGGCCAAGGAAAAGATTGAAGAAAGGGGGAGTATTTGCAAGGTATATATGCTGTAATTTCATGTTCTTATAATCTGTTTATACACGCACATAGATTCTCGAATTTATGGGGATGTCGTGGAGTTGGAATTTTGATTCCGACACTTCTGTTGCCTTGCCATGTACGTGATGCATGAATCCATGGTTCTCCAACATCATGTTATAAGGTTTAGAGTGTCTTATAGTTGACAATCCTAAGATCTCCACCAACTCTACAATAGTCACATCAGTATAACTCCCTCCATCTATGTCATAAATTGTGCAAATCAAATTAATTTAAGCATAAAAATAAAATAAAATATTCATGTTTTGGACATGTGTTTCTCTCCATATGGTCCTAGAGGGACACAAACTTGCACACAACTGTGTGTTAGCTGTGTTCAATCAAGATTTTGTGATTGCTTTTTTTTTTTTGCTTATGTTCTCTCTAATTCTTGACAAATCTTATCCTCAAGCAACATTTTATCAATTTCCTAAAATCATAACATAAATTGTGCAAATCAAATTAATTTAAGCATAAAATAAACTAATATACCAAAAAAATTTGTATTTCTTACATACATTAAGAACTCAAAGCTTAAAACACAAGTATCAATGTGAATCATATCAAAAGATGAAAAGATTATTAGTATTCAAATTTTAGTTATTTGTACTTCTAATTTAATTAAAATACCATTAGTTTTATGTAACATGTGGTGTATTAATGCCACACAGATATAAGTAGAGATAATTAGTGGCCTTATGTTTGTTAGATGACTATTAGATGTTGAACTATAATGAGAAGAATTTAAACTTGATAGAACATATTTTTCAAGATGATTGGTGGTTTTGCATAATGAGCTCTTCGAATAAATGTGGAGACCTTAAGGTGGTCTTTAAACAAAGGTTTGTGTTCTTATTAATTCATTATAAAACAAGTATGAGAAAAGAGATCTATCCTCAAATAAGAGGATGAATGATAGTTCTAAATTTTATTTGTTTGGATTGATATATGGGTATGATTACTTGAGCTTGGAGTCTATGCAAAATAAGAAAAACTCATCATCTTTAGTAAGAGCTAGATGGTATAAGAGATTAAGTTTCAGAGGCACAAAGGTGCTTTGCAATTATCTTAATTACTATAGTTAGGAGACAAAGTATAGGTAATTGGTTATATTAGAAGTTAAGTTTGCAAATATTATAAATTAAAGACTTCGTAAAATTATACCTTGTTAAATTGTATTTTATTAAAAATAATTTTTTTATAAAAGATAGCAAGAGTAGGTAATTGGTCCTTATAACTTAAGATAAGATAGTGATAGATGTGTTTCAAAAGGAAGACTAAAATTTGTTTCAAAAAGAAGACTAAAGGAAATTTTCTTTTTTCTCCATTTTAAAGATGATAATTATGGTTGGCAATAAGTTAAACTAGGCCTAGCCTAGTTATGGCCTCTGTTTGGCCCAAATATTTTTATTTTAGCTCGAACTTGGTTAGAAGCCCAAACAGACTTGGATTATGCAGCCCAAGCCGAAGTTTGACTAAAAGAAAATAATAAGTTAATAAAGATAACGTCCAAGTAAAGCATATATTTACAACTCAACACCATTTTCCTCTATTCCAAGTTTGTGTTAAACAACAAACACAAGAAACTTGGATGTAAAATGAATTAAAAATGGCTTAAGCATACATCACTACTCGAGGCCCAACTACCACTCCTTTTTATAGCATTTTGGAAACCTCGAATGCAAAAACAACATAAAAGCTACAAATTCCATTTTATGTGCGAGAGAAAAGTGGAATTTTAGATTTAAATCTCATAACAGGAAGAAAGAAAAGATCGAAGAATCAAATCAACAAACAATTAAATAGTCAATGATAAAGACACCCAAAATTAGACATCAAAAACATCTCACAAACTTCAACTTCAAAGAAACAAAAACCTAACTATAATGTGAAAACTAAACTAAGATCAATCACTTGAGAGGACACAAACTTTAGTTAAAAAAAATGAAAAATTGATTGTCGGATGTGGAAACTGAAAGATTGAAGCTTTATATAAGAAACTCGAAATCCACCAAATAGGCATTAAAACTTGGACAAATAAAGGGGAAAAAAAGATCATAATATACTAGTAGATTAGATACAACTAGTGATAAAAGGAAAAAAAAGAAGGAGAAATTTAATCAAATCTTCAATTTTACAAAAAGAATTGTCATATTTAAATGGATTAAACATAAAAAGTGAAGACATGAAGGTAGCAAAAAATTAGTCATTTTGTATATGGAATAGGTTTGAGCTTTAAGCTAGTTTAGACTCTAAAGTTTGATATTTAAAAAAAAAGCTTAAATTTGATTTAAAACTTGATCGACTCAGACTAAACTCATTAACTTCATATTTGACCGGATTGAAATCCTTTTGTCATTCCTAATGAAAATCATAAATTATGCAATAAAAGTGATACGTAAAAGTTTAAAATTTGGATAACTAATTACATAAAATAGTATCCCTATAATATGATATTAATTTTTATGTATTGTT
>JANIJH010000005.1:50047861-50060736 GCA_024520975.1 Erythroxylum areolatum
CTAGGTTTATATACAAAACTTCCTATGACTATTTAGGAAATAATCTAGCTATTAACTATAGGAAATCTCTCAATTATGGGAGAGATTATAGGAGCAATAATAAACATATCAATACAAGATCAGTCCTAATTAATACAAAATCAATTCTAATAACTCTATTCAACATATATTACATGGCGGTTATGTTTCATTCAAATGAGTTATGCAATTAATATGTCCTTGTCAAATTTGTTTTCTTGTCCTCACTAGACTATAAGCTTTTTAAAAACAACTTTGGTCCAAGCTGTTTTTGTTTCATATGAACTACACATTGATCATGAATTTGCATATTGTTGGGAACCAATACTAGAGAACTTTTTAAATTTTCCTTGTTGCCTATGCCTATGAAGTTCATTGCTTTGTATACACTAATGTTATGAAAGCATGTCCTCATCACTCTGACGATGACATCAAAGATGAAATATAGGTCCTTGTGGCTGATATTTAGAAAGAAGAAAGAAACTTGCTTAATTTAATAACTACCTTGATTCTTCTTCTAATCCAAGCATATAATCTAAAATTGATGCAATAGATCATTCAAAATTGATTCATGTTTTGACTTCATAGAATAAGGAAAAATATCTATGTATTAGGTGTGAGAAAAAAAATCATCTTAGTGGGCCAAGACTTAAAAGTTGGGGCTGACTTGGTTGATTTGGAAGAGCCGTGTTTGGGTTTGATATTGAAGAGAGATAAAGGAAAGCCAAAGGATTCGTTTGAGTGAATTCTTATAGACTTCTTTTTGCATTATGTCCTTTTTTCTGGCTAATATTGTTTAGTTATTGATTTTCTTCTTTTAGGGCGCTTTCATGGTTTGCTGTTGGTTGCTACTATTACTGCATCACGAAGTATGGCCAATCGCAACGTTACTTCAGGTAGGCATAAAATGGTTTTGGTTGAAACTAACCTTAGTTATGACAAATGTTATGTGATTTCGATTATTTTTACTCGTCTTAAATTGGGTTGTTCTTTCTTTTACTTTTGAAAGGGTAAAGTGTTGTAGTAAAATGTATGTAGAGAGGGAGTTGTCAATTGACCAATAAGTTGCTAAAAACAACGCAAATCTATAGTCCATTTTTTATTCAATAAATTTGTAAAGATTTGTTAAACTTCAAATTTTAATGACTGAGCATTAAATAATTTTTGATCTCAAGTGTGAGTGATGGATTAGAGAGGGTTAGAGTTATAAATTTCAATAGAAAAAACTAGAATTGAGATTGTACAATAATAACAACAAGAACAATAATAACAACCTAATAGGAATCTTTACTTAGATGCAAGGTTTGTGGAGATTAAGAATTATGCAACTTTATCCCTATCTAGTAAAGTGGTTGTTTTTGATAGATCCACTGAAAAAATGGTTTTTTAAAACATAAGAAAACAATAGCTAAATCCATAAACAAATAACTGCATAAATGAACAAATTATAGTAAAAATTAAAATAAAATAATAATAAAACTAATAAAAAATTCAAAATAAAAATAAAGGTAAAAGGTAATAAATAAATTTATAGACAAGAAAGAAAACAAATAAGTAAATAAAACAAATAAACATTATTTAGATAGCAGTATCTTATAGATAAACATTATCGTAGGATTATCTTCTGTGTCTATATAGATTGTCTAACCTATTATGTACTATTCATGTATATATGTACTACATTCTCTTAGTAATACACTATAGAGCAAATCAGCTCTTATTTACAATATTCCTTGTACTATTCACAAACAAATTAAGGAAGAATTACTTTTTCTTCTTTCTTCGCATAGGATTAGAAGCTATATAAAGAGTAGCTTGGTTATTGAACCATAACTTTGTTGGCAAGGACAATTTTAGTCAAGAGCTGATGTACGTACATTATTTCACACAAATTGTGCCATAGCTCTGTATTCTACTTCTACGCTCGAGCAAGATACAACCCTCTATTTTTGACTTGTTTATGAAATTAGATTTCCTTCAACAAAGACACAATATCCTATGATTGATTTCCGATTAGTCTTAGATCATGCCCAATTTGCATATGAGAAGCAATCTATAGCAGTGTGGCCATGATTTTTATATAGTATGCCTCGTTTGTGAACTCTCTTCAAATAACACAGAATTTGCTCTGAAGTAGCTTGGGATGAATTGTTTGAGAAGTCATAAATTGACTTACAATGCTAATAATGCTAATTGCTTAAAGCAATATCAGGACAAGTTATTGTAAGATAATTTTGTTTCCTAACCAATCTCCTATAGTTCTCAGGATCTTCAAACAAATCTCCATCATTTGTGAGTTGCAAATTAGGTGTCATAGGAGCACTACATGATTTAGCTCCTAATTTCTCAATGTCAAGTAGCAAATCAAGCACATATATTCTTTGAGATAAGAAAATACCTTTCTTATTCCTTTTTACCTCATCTCCCAAGAATCTTTAATTCTCCCAAATCCTTTGTTTGAAATTGGCTATGAAGGAATATTTTCAAATATGAAATTCCCATGATATCACTAATAATGATATCAGTATCATCCACGTTCACAAGAAGAATGATAGACTTGCTCTTGCTTATTTCGATTTGTTCAACTGCTTGACTAAATTTTTCAAACCAAGAATGAGGACTTTGTTTGAAGCCATATAGAGATCTTCGTAGGTGGCACATTTTCCCATACTCTCCCTAAGCAACAAACCTAGGTGGTTCCTCCTTATATATGTCTCTATGTAAGAAAGCATTTTTAATGTCCAATTGATGTAAGAGCCAACAGTGATTAGCTATCATAGAAATAAGTAAACAAATAGATGTCCATAGTAGAGAAAGTATCAGAGTAGTCCACACCATAAATTTGGGCATAGCCTTTAGCAAAAAGATGAGCATTAAGTTGAGTCACGGAGCCATCAGGATTAACTTTAACTGCAAAGACCCACTTACAATCAATAGCCTTTTTTTTTCCAATAGGTAAATTCACTAAGGTCCAAGTACCTTTAGCATCAAGAGCATTTATTTCCTCCATTATTGCTACACGCCCTCTGGGTTGAGACAAGGCCTTATGAACACTTTCGGGAAGAGATATAGCATCAACAGATGCAACAAAAGAACTCAAAGATGACAAATGATCATAAGAAACAAAAAATGAAATCAGGCAAGTATATTGGCATTTACTTTCATGGAGGGCAATTGGTAGGTCAAGATTAGTGGCTGTGGAATCTAATGACAAAGAAAGAATTGGTGCTGGACATGTGTTAGGAACATCTCGTCATCGAGAATAAACATGTAGAATAAGTAGGGATGGAGATGGTGCTGAAGTAGAAGCAACATTGGATGATTGCTGGGTGACATGATATAGTAACAAATCATCGTTCTCCCCTTACTATGATTGGTGTTTGCAAAAACTGGAAAGAAGGGAAGATTTACCATAAACATAACATTAGTGGACACAAGGTATTTATTAAGCTTAGGATAATAACAACGATATTCTTTTTGAAGATGAGAGTACCCCAAAAAGACACATTTCACAGACTTGGGATCTAATTTGACGACTTAAGGACGAACATCACCGACAAATATGTACTCCCAAATATATGGGCTCAATAGGAAACAAGGGTTTGGTAAGAAAGAGGATCTGACAAGGAATCTTAGTATAAAGGATGAGTGATGGCATATGGATGATTAAAAAAGATGTTGAATGTTACAATTACCATCAAAACCTTTTGCACACCAATCAAGTCCTCAATCATTCACAAAATCATTGCCAACTCTCTTTGTGGGTGTTGTTTACCTCATTCCTGAGGCCTCATATAATCGACCCTAGTTTCTAAGGTAAATATCCTTCAAGGTATGTAGGATCTTTTGCTTTGATACTACTTGATTTAGCAGAGAGGGTTAGGCCAACAAATTTCGAAGAAATACGAATTGGGAAGAAAGTAGTAATTAGGGTTTATAACAAAAGCTCTTCAATTTAAAAATTTAGAATTCAATGGCTTTTATATTTTATATATAAAATCCCTATTTATACTAGTGTTTTCAAAAGTCCTATCTAAAATAGGAAACACAAGTCTGGGGCCTTAAAGAATAAACCTAGTTGTCACCTGCCATTGGACTTTTTTTGGAAGTTGACACCTACTGTTGGACTTGTTGAGAAATGGAACATACTGTTTGCTGATAAACTAAATAAGAATCTTGTACTTAGGGCGATGCTATGCTACTTTCCCAAGCCAAACAATAAACAAACTAGTTTTGCCTTATGTGTTGTTGATTATGCTCCTACATTTGGTAGTTGCCACCTAGTCTCCTAAACTAAACAACACATCTCAAGTATTATTAAACCTATTGATTGTTTTTTTTTCCTATTATAAATTGGACTTATTTCTTTTTGCATTTGTTTTATGCTTCAGCAAGGCTACAAGTCTTGATGGAACTTTTGCACCTGCATGGATAGGGTATGGAAATGCTTTTGCAGCTCAGGAAGAGGGAGATCAAGCAATGTCAGCTTATCGTATGGCTGGTCGTTTATTCCCTGGGTAAGTTTTACTATTACTAAGTTAATAGTTTCTAAATTGAAATTGATTGAATTTTTAACTGAATTGAACTAATCTACATTTGCTTATGGTTTTTTCTTATTTAGTATGCTTTTATCCTTTACCTCCTTTACTTTTTTATCTAGCCAAATATTTCTTTTTACGCTATGATTTCTTCGTTTTTTATTTATTGTTGGAAAGTAGACAAAGGATGTGACTTGATTGTCTAATTTCGGATTATGTAGAATCATTTAGATTATGTAGAATCATGCAGCATTATCTAGAAGATTGTATAGCTATAGAAATCATGTAAATCCCTGATTTCTAGGGATTAGAATAAGATACAGATTTCCATGTATCTTCGGAAATCTGATACTATATTTAGTATAGACAATTGTATATATATTGAATAGAGCCGTAACCTACCAATTATGAGAATGAAATTATCTCTTCTCTGCTAATATTTCACATGGTATCAGAGCTATTGGCTCTTTCCTAAAACTTTGATTTTTTCCTCTGGTCATACTGACCGAGAATCTCATCTCCACTGTCCCTCTCAACGTCCTAGCCTTATAAATCTTTTTTCCTGCACCTTTCCTTAGTCCTACCGAATCAATCATGTCAGAATCACCTAGTAGTTCAGCTAAAATCATCAGCCACTCTGCTGAGACTAGTGCTACTGCTATACCTGGAGATTTGCAGAATATTCACGCTGCATACTGATTGAATGGGAAGAACTATATAAAATAGTCACAACTAGTCTGCACATTCCTAAAGGGGAGAGGGAAATTCAGTCATTTATTGGGTATTGGTCCTTCACAGGATGATCCAAAATTTGCGGCATGGGATGAACAAGAATCCATGGTTATGTCCTGGTTATGGAACTCAATGTTGCCAGAAATTAGTGACACATGCATGTTCCTAGGAACTGCTAAGGAGATATGGGAAGCTATTCAACAGACTTACTCCAAAGTTAATGATGTTGCACAGATCTATGAGATTAGGATGAAAGTTTCAGCAACTAAACAGGAGACTCGAACTGTCATTGAATATTCAAGTCTCTTACAAAGCTTGTGGTAGGAGATGGATCATTATCAATGTATCCAAATGTGTTGTAGTGAAGACGCAGTAATTTTGAAACGTTTTGTTGAAAAGAATCGTATTTATGATTTTTTGGCAGGTTTAAATGTGGAATTTGATGCTATAAGGGTGCAAATTTTGGGAAACAAGACCTACCTTCTCTGAATGAGACAATTGCTATTATACGTGCGGAAGAAGGACGTCGAAATGTTATGCTTGAATCTCAAGGAGGAGATGGTTCTGCACTTATTACCAAGGCAACGGAATTGAAGGAGGCTAACAATTCTACTGCTGTTACTAGAGTGGACTCGTCCAAACCCTTTAATCGAGATTCTCTATTCTGTACATACTGCAAAAAGCATCGGCATACTAGGGAAAAGTGCTAGAAACTTCATGGCAAGCCCAATCGCAGTGGGAACGACCGAAGTCAAGCACATATGGTGAGCACTTCGTCAATTAATGACGAAAACTCTAAGAAACCTATTCCTGAGTTCAATACAGAAGAAATGGAGAAACTAAAAACATTTGTGGAGTCTTTTGAAAAGCCAACCTCAACAGGTATTTGTTCATTGGCGTTTTCAGGTATTTCTTCTTCTTCTAATCCTAATGCCTCAAAAAGATATTCCTATCCTATGTGGGTACTTGATTCCGGAGCAACAGATCATATGACTTGTTCTTCTAAATACTTTATCTCTTATAACCCCAGCTGTAGCCATAAAAAGATCACCATAGCTGATGGATCTATCACCACCGTAGCTGGTCAAGGAGATATATACATAAACAAGGACCTTACACTAAGAAATGTTCTCCATGTTCCCAAACTATTTGCAAACCTTATTTCCATTCACAAATTAACTACAGATTCACATTGCAGTATAACCTTTTTTCCTTCACATTGTGTCTTTCAGGAGCTAGGCACAAAGAAGATGATTGGATGTGCTAGTTAGAGAGATGGTCTCTATTTTCTAGAAAAACAACCCAGTAAACTAGAAGTTGGAAAATTCTTATCTACATCCTTTCTTTCCGAATTTGTCATGTGAAATCAAGATAAAATTTGGCTTCATCATTGTCGTTTAGGTCACCCATCTTTTAGAATTATGAAATTCATGTTTCCTTTGTTGTTTAGAGGTCTTATGTTTGAAATTTTTCATTGTGATGATTGTGAACTTGCAAAGCACAAACGTGTTTCCTTTTCAATAAGCAACAATAAAACCTTTGTTCCTTTTTCTCTCATTCATAGTGATATTTGGGGTCCTTCTAACATTCCAAATGTTTCGGATGCTAGGTGGTTTGTTTCATTTATTGATGACTGTACACGAGTCATGTGGCTTTACCTCTTGAAAAATAAATCTGATGTGAGTACTGTGTTTCCTAAGTTCTACAACATGATCCATACTCAATTTGATGTCAAAATTAAGAGATTTCGATCAGACAATGCCAGGACTATTTCAATCAAACTCTTTCTTCATTTTTTCAAAAAACAAGAATTATTCATGAGTCATCATGTGTTACCACTGCACAACAAAACGAGATGGCTGAGAGAAAAAATGGACATCTCCTAGACATCACTGGAGCATTGCTATTTCATAAGAATGTTCCAAAACAATACCGGGGTGAAGTAGTCTTAATTGCTGCTCATCTCATTAACAGACTTCCAATAATGTTCCAAAACAATACTAGGGTGAAGCAATCTTAATTGCTGCTCATCTCATTAACAGACTTCCAACACGGGTCCTTGGGTTTAAAAGTCCCATTGAAATACTCACAAAGTTTTTTCCAAATTTTTCTGTGTCAAACAATCGGATACCCCGAATCTTTGGTTGTGTTGCATTTGTCCATATCCATTCTCACAATAGGAACAGATTAGATCCACGAGCTCTTAGATGCATTTTTATTGGATATTCCTCAACTCAAAAGGGTTATAAATGTTATCATCTACCTTCTAAATTTTTTTTTATCTCAGCTGATGTTACTTTTGTTGAGAATGAATCTTTTTTTCAACACACCTATCTTCAGGGGGAGATCTTGAGTGAAGATAAGGCAAAGGATGTGTTTCTTCTAGATCCTAGTATTGTTCCATCTCAAGACATAATCGTGCCTAAATCTATTTCTGTACCTAAATCCAACTCTTCCTCAATTAAGTCAGCCACACCTACTGCCAAATAGCCATTGCAAGTTTATTCCAGGAGGAAGGTATCAGTCTCTCGACTAGCACAAGTTTAGTCTCCTATTCGTGTTGCTGCTCAACTTTCAAATGAAAATATTACACCAGATTGTGAGCCAAGAGTTGAGTCATTTGAACCAGCAGAAGTCAAAAGAAACAAGTACTGAAGACCTACCAATTGCACTTAGGAAAGGAACAAGAACCTGCACAAAACATCCACTGTTTTCCTTCATGTCTTACCAGAACCTATCCCAAAAACATAGAGCTTTCCTAACCAATCTTCACATGATTGCCGTACCGAAAAATCTAACTGAAGCATTAGGAGACAAAAAATGGAAGGATGCTATGAAAACCGAAATGGAGGCTTTTGAGAGAAACAAGACATGGGAGTTAGTGGAATTGTCAAGAGGGAAGAAACCAGTTGGATGTAAGTGGGTTTTCACCTTAAAGTACAAGGTTGATGGATCAGTGGAAAGATATAAGGCAAGATTGGTGGCTAAGGGGTTCACTCAAACCTATAGCATAGATTACCTTGAGACATTTGCTCCTGTTGCTAAGATGAACACAGTAAGGATACTGTTATGATTAGCTGCTAATTTTGAGTGGAATCTGCAGCAATTTGATGTTAAGAATGCGTTCCTCCATGGTGATCTAGAAGAGGAAATTTACATGGAAGTTCCTCCCGGATTTGAATCTAAAGAAGGAATGGTACGCAAGCTGAAGAAAGCTCTTTATGGGCTCAAACAATTCCCACGAGCTTGGTTTGGGAGGTTTGCTAAGCTGATGATTTCATTGGGATTTAAGCAGAGTCAAGGCGACCATACTTTGTTCATTAGACATTCAAAATCCGGGGGGTAATAGCATTGTTAGTTTATGTAGATGATATTATTGTGACAGGTAATGATGTAGAAGGAATGAAGAATCTGAAGCAATGTCTCTTGAAGGAATTTGATATCAAGGAGCTAGAAAAGTTAAAGTACTTCCTAGGCATTGAAGTAGCTCACTCAAAGCAAGGGATTTTCATCTCCCAACAAATGTATGTACTTGACTTGTTGAAAGAAACAGGAAAATTGGGTTGTAAACTAGTAGACACACCGATAGAATTCAATCATGGATTAGGTGATGCTCTAGAAGATCCTATTGTAGATAAAGTATCATACTAGAAGTTTGTTGGAAAGTTGATATATCTGACACATACAAGACCAGATATAGCATTTGTCGTGAGCAAGGTTAGTCAATTTATGCACAATCCTAAAGTATCACATCTCAAGGCAGTAAACAGAATACTACAATACTTGAAAGGTAGCCCAAGAAGAGGAATTCTGTTTAAACGACAAACAGTCACAGGTATGACATTAGAAGTTTATACCGGTGCAGATTATGCAGGGTCTTTGGTCGATAGGAGATCAACTTTGGGTTATTGTATACTCCTAGGTGGTAACCTTATAACATGGAGGAGTAAGAAGCAGAATGTACTGGCAAGATCAAGTGCAAAATCTGAGTTTAGATCTATGGCATTGGGAATATGTGAATTACTTTGGCTGAAGATAATTCTTGATGATTTGAGAATAAAATGGGAAGGACCTATGAGATTGTACTGTGATAACAAATCAACCATCAGCATTGCACATAATTCAGTACAACATGATCGTACGAAACATATTGAAGTTGATAGGCACTTCATCAAGGAAAAACTGGACAGTGGCTTAATATGCACTCCATTTGTGCCAACCAAGGATCAGTTGGCAGGCGTTCTTACAAAGGATGACAAGCAGAATGTTTCAAGATATTATTAGCAAGCTAGGAATGGAAAATATCCACTCACCAGCTTGAGGGGGAGTGTCGGATTATGTAGAATCATGCAACATTATCTAGAAGATTGTATAGCTATAAAAATTATGTAAATCCTTGATTTCTAGGGATTAGAATAAGATATAGATTTCCATGTATCTTCGAAAATTTGATACTATATTTAGTATAGACAATTGTATATATATTGAATAGAGCTGTAACCTACCAATTAAGAGAATGAAATTATCTCTTCTCTGCTAATATTTCACATCTAATACCAAAGATTAGTTGAGAAGTTTTTATTTCTTGCTATCACAAGACTTGGCTTTACTATTTTGTTAGTTTGAATGGTTAGTTATGACTTTTTATGCGAATTGTTGGGAGGTGACACTTCACACCTTATGGTATGTTAAAGTGACCTATGAGTAGGACCTTTTGTCCTATAATGGTAGACATATTGATGCAATAGGACATGTAGACGCAAGTTATGTTGAATCTTAATTTAATAGGCACTTCACTTTTAAGTTTCTGTATTTTTGTGGGAGAATTGATATCTTAAAAAAGTAAGAAACATAATGTTATGAGCCATTTCAAGATTTATTCACATAATCATTTGTTAAGGAGATCAAGATTTATTTACTTACACTTGCTTTACTAAGATCTATGAGATTTATATGTGATTATCAAGCAATAATACGTATTTCTTCCAACATAGCTGTTCATTCTCACTAAATTTTTAGAGGGGTATGAGCATTTTATATTTTCATTCCAAGTTAGGCATCAACAATATATATGCTCTAATTTATTTCTCAAAATACATATATGCTCCAATTTCAATGGTTCTTGTTGGTTAGATGTACTTTGTAAACGTTTTGTGTAGCTGGTTAGATGTGCCTTCCTAAAAGATCATGGTTGGTATATTCGTGTAGATGTTGTGGTTGGTACGATTCATAGGGAACTATTTTTGTAGAGTTCCTCTTGTTCTTAGGTTAGTTGCCTTTCTGGTTTTGGGAGGGGATGGCCTTCAAGGCAACCCCATGGTTTGTACATAAACCCTTTTTGATTAATTTAAATTTATGATTTACCCAAAAAAAAATGTACATGGTGTTGGGATGCATTTGTAATTAACTTTTTGTGTTCTTTTGTATATGTGTGTTTATGTTATATTTGTGGTGAATAGAATATTGACTTCATGCACTTCCATAGTTTGTTATTTACATCTTAAAAACAACATTTATGTTGTCATTGTTCTAAACATAATTAGGGGTAAATTTGACATTGTATTATTTTTAATATGTATGCTAAAAGTTAGTTTACATGTTATGTGGGTTCCTAATGAGAATTAGTGTCCATAATTTATACAACTCCTTGAAAGTTTGTGTGAAGAACTTGATGATCTTATGCCAATGATCATTAATGATATATATGAACGTGAATTGGAAGAATATTTGTTGTATTTTTTTCAAGATTATAAGATGTATGGATTTATAGTTATATAACCACCTAAATGAGGAAAGAATGTTAGAAAATAAAGGTTAATTTACAACTATACTAGAGCTATTCTAGGAAACTAAACTACAACCGAATCACCCTAGTTGAAATCACGTATTCTAGGCTAATAATCACTTGAATCTTGCAATGCACAACCTAATTAAATCACATAAAATTTATGGCAACCTTGTTATCCTAGCAGACCTTTGTGGGAGAAGTGTCACTGGGAGCTTCAGGTCTCCAAGTTGCCTTTTTATCCATATTACCTTTCAAATTTCGTGAGCAAGAGACCTAAACTTTTCCTCAACACTACTTCGAGCCACAACATTTTGTTTTTTGCTCCATGTAACAAGATTTCCTCCAATAAAGGTGTAGTAGGCTGAAGTTGATCATTTGTAAGTGGTGCAACTAGCCTAGTCTATATTTGTATAGACTTTTATTTGTAGGTTTTTACATTTCCATAAGACCCTTTTTGAGGATTTCCTTTTAGGCACTTTAATATCCTACAAGCTGCATCAAAATATACTTGTTTAGGTGAGTGCAACAAAAGCGATATCAGGATGGGTATGAGACAATTAAATTATTTTTTCTACTAGAGTCTAAAGCTCTTCTTTATTGACCACATGTAGGGATGCAGTGGGTTAGGTGGAGCTTGGGCCACATCTAGGGATGGCAATAGGTCAGGCAGACCTTAGGCCTCCTATGACTTGAGCTTGGCCCAACTTAACTCAACCTTTTTTTCTCGATCTAACCTTGGCCCAAAGCTCGATCAAACTCGGGGTGCTTGATCTGATCTCGAGCCCGATCGGTGGTGACCTGAAACTTGTTAAGGCTCGAACGTCTAACTGTCACTATTTGATAAGAAACCAAACTAGAATGCCTTATTCTATAATGTCAAAGCTCAACTTAATCCTTTGACTAGAATTGATGGCTTGAGCTCCTTTATTTTTGGAATCTTCATTTTCAAAATAATAGAGGCCATCTATCAATCTAACATTGTCAATTGTCTTCCTCAAGCTCAGTTTTACATAGTGGGATTCAAAAATGGTACACGAAGAGTCCTTGGATAGTTTACCTATCGATGACAAATTACAAGTTTAGGAATGTGTAGGATATTTTTTAGAGAAATGGTTTGCAAGAGATTTATCGAACCTTTTTTGGCTATAGGGGAATGTGAACCATTTATTATACAAGTTTTATCATGACTAGAACACGGGTAACAAGTGTGGAATAAATTAGAAGAGCTTGTCATATGATCAAAGGCTCTTGAATCTATGTTCCATGGAGTAGAATAACTAGGTAAATGCAAGATAATGCCTTTGAACTACTACTTGCTTGAGCAATGGAAGCATTAGCGATACTAAATAGACTTGAGTTGGATTTCAATAGCTTTAGGAGTTGATTAGAATTGAGTTTGCCTCATGTGCAGTAGAACGATTGAATTTGCAATCATAAGAGCCATTCCTATTTGTGGTTTTTCGTAAATCTTAAAATAGGCCTCATGTGTATGATGAGGCTTATTACATTAATCTCATTTTACTTAAAGGGCTCACGTACAAGGGATATTGTATAAAAATACTCGACATACTCACATAGAGTGTTTCTTAGATGCTGATTAGGTAGTTTTAAGATTGACCGAAAATCCATTATTGACTATTGTATCTTCATTGGATGCATTTTAGTCTCATAGAAAAGGAAGAAAACAAATGTTGTGCCCAAATCTAGTGCAGAATTTGAATGGAGCTATAGCCCAACCATTGTGTGAAATAATGTAGATATATCAGTTATTAACTGAAATTGATCTTAAAGCCTCAATA
>JANIJH010000005.1:50218898-50231774 GCA_024520975.1 Erythroxylum areolatum
CAATATTATGAATGCCTTACCAGTAATTGTATCAAATTTGATTTTGGTACAATGCTATATTATTTTAGTTAATTTTTTAAAAAATTACAAAATAATTTTTGAATATTTTAAAAATTATAAAATAATCTTCCAATATATTTTGTTATATAATTGTTAATTTTACATTAACATATTTCAAAAAATCCTTAGATTTTACATATAAATAATAATCATAATAAAAATATTATTAAATACAAAAATATAAAACTATGAATAATATAAATTACTTAAAATGTTATAAATTTATCATATAAGAAAGAATAATTATATTAAAATGTAAAATAGAAAGAACAATAAAATTTTATGACTCTTTAAGTATTACAATAGAAGCTTGTATCAAGGAATATAACTAAGACAAAGCAAGACTTGAAATAAAAATATTTATAGTTAAAAGTTTTATATCTATATTACATATATAGAATTTGACATATTTAACAAATACAAGTGAAATTGAAAGAAGAGAAGAAATGAAAAACTTAGAAGTACATTCAATTGAATATTCACTCAAATTATACTAATTTTAATTCTCTTTTGATACAAAATTTTTATCATTAAAAAGAACTTTATCCTTCTCATCATCATCATTCAAATTTGTTGCATCAAATAACATGTTAATATTTTCTCATCCAAAATTATTTTCCAAATCACCGTCGTTTATCAAACTCGACTCTTCAAAAACTCAATATGCTAAAATATTGATATGATTAAGGTAAATTAGATCTACAGAACTATTTGTTCCATTGAGAGTTCTAGTAAATAAATGGAATAAAATTATTAAGACATTAGAATAAACTATATTCAACTTAATAATAATAATAGTAATAATATACTTCTATCGAAACTTTAAATTGTATTAAACAAAGATTAAGTCGTTTAATATTTTGTGATCAATTATATTCATTTTTTTGAAATGGATGAATTCAAACATGCTCCAATACTTTTTACACCATGTCATACTCACACATGAACTTAGAATTAGAGTTGCAACCCTTTGCAATTATGGAATACCACTTTCAAAGTAACCGTAGGACAATAAAAGTAACTTTATAAACAAAATAAAATGACGAGTAATTATCACAAGTAACAAAAGTTAAAATATGTATACCTAGATTAGGTTAGTCTTTTTGACAAGTAGCAATGAGCATCCCAAAATCACCATAAGCGTTCTTATAAATCTCCACTTGTAAGCTTAGAAAATCATGCATCATCCAATGAGCAACAATTATTGTAATAATTAATATCATTCTTTTATTAGCTTTATATTTCTTTGTAAAAATTGGTCTAAAAGACACATTAAGATTTAAAAATGTCCCAACTGTAAACAATAGAGAATAATATTGCTTTTTACATCTTTCATTGATTATTGCAAGATAAGGTGTATACAAATAATGCATATTTTTCATATTGGTCTTGATTGGTTCCTTTGCCTCTTCATGGCATTATAAAAATAACTCATTGTTTCCTTCTCATCACTATTATTCAGATGAAGTATTCTTACCAAAAGCTCACAAATGCATATTACAAATTGACATTAAGACTAAAATTAATGATCTTTAAGTATAATTTTAGAAACTTCTACTCTAGCATTAGATTTAGCATATTGAGAAGCGACCTACTTGTTACTTGTAAACACTTGCTTCAACTTCTTATTCATTAAAACAAAATACTAAAATGAACATAAATTAGTTAGAAATCTTATAATAGCATGATGAGATAAATTCTTACCATTGGTGAAATCCTTTCTCTTTAAATTCAGGATCTATTCATGATTATAGATGAACTTTATCACTTTTTTTTATTACTGCATAATTCATCAATGATATCTATCATCTTCTTTATTTCCCAACATTATATTAATGTAATGTGTAGTACAAGGAATTCAATAAAAAGAATTATTTATATGGTTGCAATCTTTTCCTAGCTACTTTATAAGGAGAATCATTATCAGTAATTAAATGATCAATGTTTTCTTACCCAATATCATTCACAACTTCATCAAATATTTGAAACAGAGTATCAACATTTCTAATAAGGTCTGATTTACCAATAGGCTTCAAAATTTTTTCCTAGAATAAACCAAAAAATTGAAAATAAACTCCTATCGTCTATTTGTCTATTAGTCATTTCTATGTCCACATTATGAGTCGCTTCTTTAGATTGTAAAGCACAACAAATTGAAGGTTGAGCTCTAGGAATTATTCATAGTGCAAAAAAATTAGACACATCTTTTTATTTTGCTCACATCAAACGTAATAATTCATTCTTGTTAGGTAGGAAAATCACCTTCAAACATCACCATTATCATTATGACCATCAAAAAAAGAACTTTCGTTATCAATTTCTTAGTTTAATATTTGCCTTATATCTTTCTCATTCGAATACTCTTTAATTTTTTTTTTCATTTTCCATTTCACGTCATGACACATTTTATTACAAGGCTATACATCTTATGTGATCCCAACAATATCCCCTATCTCAAGAGCCTCAGAAATCTAGTATGACTTTTGTTTAATAGGATTTAGATCTATTAGTTGCTCAGAAGAGATATTTTGCGACAAAGGCTTTCCTTGTGTCATGTTGTCTTTTTTCCTTTTGTTATAATTGCCTCTTCTATCTCACTAGTTTACACAATAGGATCAATAGAAGGGCTTATTTCTACGAAGTTAGACTTCTCATACTCCATATTGTTTCCCACTAACTCAACGTAAGCTCCAGTGTTGAATTTATTCCCTGTGGGCTTCTATACTCAATTAGACACCATTGGTTTCCAACTATAGAAGTTTAACCTCAGCTTTAGCAAGCTGTCCACATTCATTCAATATCAAAATAAAAATAACTTTAGGGAGCTAAACTACTTTGTTCACTTCAACATAAATTCTAGCATAACATAACTTGTCCATTCAAGTTGTTTGAGACTAAAGACAAAGAGGTTTACCAACTGAGCTAGTTAAAAAGCTCAACCCTTCCATTATCTAATATTCCTGTAGGACATTATGGAAATAATCTCTTACGCAAATTTTAAGTTAAAGGAGACGAGCATTCACTCCATAGATAGAAGAAATTTAGATAGTTACCTTAACAAGGTAACTGAAATGTAAACGACAGAAAAGGGAAGAGGCACAAGAATCCAACACAAAATGTGAAATATACCCAAACGCACGAAAACATGAGAAAGCTGGGATTCATCTCAAACAAAGCCATTACTACCTACTAACAAAATTATTCTCCTTACTGTGTAAAAGGGTCGTTTTTCATAATTGGATCATAAAAGAAAATATTATATGCGCAAGTGTTTTGAAAGTAGAATAAGTACAAAGTTCAAAATCAGAACCTTTGCCCGATCCTGAAGATGACATGTGAGCTCTGAAAACGAAGTTCCTTCCTGAAAGACCTGAAGATATGGCAGTACTAGGATGTGCTGTGGTTCATCGTCCATGTAATTGTTGTTCTAGGAAAAGAGGTTAGGCGCTGGTTTTGCAATTTTATCAGGCATGAATTATGACAATTTTAGTTTTTATCACCAATTCAATTATCTTTAAAATATAGAAGTAGAATAAGTAGAACAGAATCAGCTCCATTCAAGCGTCACAAGTACTGAATTACACAAACAAATTTCCAAGAAAACTATTACTAAGGTTAGAACATTTTGAGAATACAATAGACAGTTTTCTAATTCAACCCAAGTCTCTATCACTCGATGGAGGCCACCTTACTCTGCCAGCGTATAGTTCTGCAAATTTTTCATAAGCCTGTTCGTTCCTTTCCTCACGGTTTTGACTCTCTTATATCTATAAGGAAAGGTTTTAGGCATGCACACAAGTATTATCAACCAAACTAAAGATCACTGTATTATGATCAATAAAGCAATTCCGATTGATAATAATTCGTTCATGATATGCAGTTGCAATTAACCATAACAATTAGCAATGCGAAGAACTCTCAAGCTAAAGGCACTTTGGCGACTTCAATCATATTACACACTATCACCCGATAACCAGACTGCCTATTGGTATGAATGAGGAAGCGTGACAAAGCCACAGAAATCCTAAAAGCTCAGGATTCGATTGTCCAACATTAGACGTGAAGAGCATTCTTGTATGCCTGGTTGCCTGCTCGGAAATTGCCAGAATTGGTTGAGCATCTCAATTTCTAGATATAACAAGAAGGTAATTTGCTAAAGAGCGGGAGACTACTAATCAAATGCTAATGATTCCTTCTACTATAGCTTCATTTTTGCTTCATCTCCATCAGCATCCTTGTCATCTGCAAGTACATTCACTTCTTTCCCAACTCTGTCATAGGCTTTGACCAAGGTATGGTACATTTCCCTATTCTTTGGGAACTTACTCTCCAATGAGCTCACAAATGCTTCAACTTCTTCAATATCCCCATTGTCACCAAGCCAACTTAATATGTTGGAAATCAATTCAGCTTTTGGCCTCCACCACACATTTTCTTCCTGTACAGCAAGAGCTTCTTTCATGCACTCAAACGCTTTTTCCATATTCTGTTTATTTGCATATGCTGCCGCAAGAATTGACCAACTATTTGGGATTGGCCTCTTCTGTTTTTGCACCCAATTTCGAAACATTCCTTCAGCCTTTTCAATTAATCCCTCCTTGCAATACCCAATAAGGAGGACATTTGGAACTCGAAAATCATAAAAGCGAGATGATGACTCCCACTGCTCCAGCAATTTCTCTGATTCTTCAAACTCCCCAAGTTTAACCAAACAACCTAGCATGGTTATATAGTCCCTGTTGACTTGTTTCTTACACTTTGCTTTCTCAAGGCCCCATAACCGCATCATTTCATCTTTATCCCCAAGACTTGCATAGAGTGAAATCAAATGATTGTAGCCCAATACATCTTTGCCCACTATTTCCTCACACTTCTTCAGGTATCCAATTGCTTTCTGCTTTTCACCGACTTTTATATAGATATGGGCAACTGTAGCATAAGTTAGCCAATCCATAGAAATGGAAGGTTGGCTCCCCATTTCTTTGAGAATTATCTCCACATTATCAAGATCATTTGTAGTTGCATAAGCGTTCATGCAAATTCTATAGCTGAAATTGTCAGGGGTCACATTATTCTCCTTCATCTCAGAAAGAATATCAGGGACTTTCTCAAACTGGCCCGTACGTGTGTAAAGGCACATGAGATCATTGTAGTTTAAAGTTGTTCCAGCAAAACCCAACTCCTTTATCTTCTGCATTATCGAAAGAGCCTTATCCACAAGGCCTTCTCGAACATAACAGTTTAGAAGAGCACCATATATTTTGTCAATTTTTTCCTCATCATCCATATTTTCTATATAGTTCTCTGCAAATTCCAGCCCCCGAACTCTACCAATCAAATCCAGCTGTATGGCTCTGTCTGCCAGTGAAAACTTGCCAAGTTCCTTATTACTCATCCACTCAGAAACCTGGAAATCCACAGCCCAAATATGTAAAGATTTCCATGTATCTTAAGCATAAAATTTAACTATTTAGCACGGTAACCAAGAAAACTAAAGCAAAAGCCTGTGTTTTGTTTTCCTTTCTTCTTTCTCAAATTCATAAGAAAGAAGAAGAGAAGAAATGCCAAATAGGTATTGGCAAGACAACAAAATAGAAGCTACTTTAGATGATAGAATATCGAAGACAAAAGGTGCCTCAGAAGTTCAATTTCCTGTTAAATGCTATTTGAAGCACATCTTTCAATTTCCCTCTCATGACAACGTGTGATGCAGTAAAAGAGGCAATGCATAGCAAGGACACTCTACAATGAGACTAGAAATAAAAAAGAACAAACCCAGTAGTAAATTGTAAAAGGTGTGGCTTTCTATATGATACTGCCCCATCATTTGTTTTGTAGACAATAAATAGCTTCCTTGCTGCCTTTTGATAACCTATTATAAAATAGGTAATGGATAGAAAGCCAGCAATTGATATGTTCATTACAAAAGAATCACTTTATAAATAAAAACAAAAACACACAGGGACAACGAAATTAGAAAAACAAATCATTTTGCATCTTAATTTACCCATTAAGTAATAAAGAAATAGTACGTTACATGAATTATAGTTTAGGTATTAAAATGAAAGGAAAATTCTACTGAACAAAACTACACGAGCTCTTCCAAAAGTTAAGGAAAATTCTAAAAACTACATGAGCTCTTCCAAAAGTTAAACTAGTTTCTCCGACAACTATTGGCTTGTAAGTTTTCAAACAGTTTCAGGGAAAAAGAAAAGGAGAAATGTCTATCAAAATGAGCCTCAAACGTTCTAGACAGTAAGTAGCCTATTAAGTAGGCTTAAAAAGTTTTTAAAAAAATTATTTTCTGAGCAACAAGCAATTCTTGCCAAGAAAAATCGTTTCTGGCTAACTGATTGTGATTCAAGGTCTAACTCACGCTTGCTTTTGCCAATCAAATGAAATCTCAAATCTGGAGTCCGTTTCTATTCATAATCCACATTTACCAGGCACAACATGTCGAGATTTCTACCCTTGCAGTTCATGACAAGACATTTCACAATATTCACTCAGTTGCAATCAAATTTTTGCCCAGACCACATATTCCAAACCCTGCCATAGAAACTAAACACGACATTTAACATCAAACTCATTTTATCACCCGACGTTTTGCCCTTGATCACAGCAGAGTCCCAGATAAAACTCGATTAAAAAAACCATCATCCATCCAAGATTAAGCAAAAAATGTGCAGTCTAACAAAACAACATACCAAGGAAAACCATCCCTTATCCTACACATTCACAGGCCTTTTGCACGCACCTCAAGTGCTTGCTTGTACCGCCTCCCCGAGCGAAGAGATTTGACGAGTCTCTGGAGGTCATGGGGCTTAACCTTTCTGCCCTCTTCAACCCATTTATCAAGTACAGGGATGACACTGATACGAGGGTCTCCAAGGGGACTGACCCTTGAATAAAGGTTGTTCCTTGCAGTTGTAGCTTTGGTGCATACATTTGCTGTGCTAGTGAATTTGTGAGTTTCCTTCAAGATTCTGAATAACACGTTTGACATCGCGGGGGTGTGGAAGTTTGAGATTTGGCGTGGGTTCTACGTCGTGCGAGGATTGAAGCTTTGGGTTTGCTGCTTCGGGGTTTAGGGTTTAGAAGTCAAAAACCGATTCAGAATTCAAAAGCTTATCCCAATCAAGTGATGGGTTTAGGGTTGGCAAAAATAACGTGGCCCGCCATACAGAAATTGATATGAGCACTTACATCTTTGTAGCATGAAGACTTGTGGATCAAGGGGGACAATGATCCTTTCGTTGTAATGTAGACCATGCATAATTAAGCAGATCCAACTTTTTTTCAAACATTTAAAGGCCTTTGTTTAACAAATCCTTTTTTCATTTTAGTTTTAATTAAACCAACAAAATGAAGTCGTTTTTAAGGATGAGGAACCTGAAGAATATTTTCTTATTCGAGTTTTTTAAATCCCTAATATTCTACATGACAAGATTCACTTTGGTTGAGGGGTACTATATTTCTTTTTCTTAGCTTTATGGCTTTCCTACTTGTGCTAATATCACTTGCTGTTGTTTGGCTTTTCACTCGCACATCTGCTTCACTAACATTATGACCAACCTTATGTGATAGATCTAGATCTTGGGAGTGAATAACTGGTATTATGAGCTCCTCTAATCTTCTTATTGGTGTGGAGTCTCCTGTATGACATCTTAGGATTCCCCGAAGTTCCCATTTGATAGTGTTGTCATATACCTAGATCTTCTAGGTTATCGTTAATATTTCCATCTATTTGGTTCCCTAATTCTTCTGAGTTAGGAAATTAAGGAACAAGAGTTAGACTCTCCTTATGAAAAACTTGTTAGACTCTCCTTGTGAAAATCTAAGTCTTCCAAGTTAACATCGTTTACCTCAATTACTTTTTACTGCTTGTTTCATCAGGCCTTTGAGAGTTCTTGCTCCTTAGGAAGCCATTTCTTGACTGTCATTTGGGGAGGGCTTCCATTTATAAGTTACGAAAATATAAGCATCTACTAGATTACTAAGCTTGTCAAGTATCAAGATCCTAATAGTTTCGGGCTGCTCCTTACTCGTGTCAACTTCTACATGCATATACACATGTCCTATCTATCATAGGTTAGTAGAGTTTTCATCCAAGCTTAGGGCTTTACCAAGTTTATTAGCCAAATGACTTGAACCTTTTAAGTGCCAGTATTCCAAAGGGACTATGTCAAAGTTCAGCTAAATTGAAAATGCTTCTTCTACAAGTTTTGTCCAATGAGAAAATCCTGATCTCCACTTCTGAATGAACAATGAATCTGCTTTGGATATGCCAAGGCCCCCCCTCTAAGATCTTATCTACTTTGAGTTCAGAAGAGAATTTGAAGATGAAGAAATTATCTTCATTGATTGACACATTATCCATACTAAGCTATCTCCAATTGGTGTTGAACCAACTACGAACTTGGGTAAAAGAAAGCCTTCTCTCTTTAAAGAAGCCAACTAGGGTGGTTTGCCACTTCTTATTGCTTATAATTAGGACTTTCACAAGCAGGGAGACAATGCTGGAGTTGGTAGACGAGAGAATGAATCTAAGTTTACCGAAATTTTGAGGGTCACCCACAACCTTGCTCAAAGCTACGTTATTTTGCGGAGGAAATGAGATGACCATATGATCAGGATTTTGCTTCCCATAGACAGATTCAGGGAACACAGGGAAGTTAGTTTCCTTGGAGAGATTAGGGGATGCAGATTTATATGCAGGTAAAGTGGTATAGGAAGTTAAAGTTGGTAAAGATTGATTTACTAGAGGTGGAAGACATTTCTTCTAATGGTAAAAAAATAGGCAAGAGAGGTAAATGTGATGGCTTGGCTTTAAAAGGAAAGTTAGAACATAAATGGGCTAGAAAAAAAAAGGGTAAAAGGTGTTAAAAAGTTGGGTAAAGTTTGGGTGAAGATGGGGTTAAAGAGAATGTTGAGAATCTCTCACTAACCCATTGCTTTTGCATAAACTTGTAAATTTATTGAAATTAAATGATAAATTTATTCAAAATCACTAATTTGAAATGAGAATAAGTAAGATCTTGAACTTATCAAGTATTGCTAGAACATATACAGATGGTTAAACATCTTTAAAGTAGAAGGGAACAAGTTTACATGTTAAGAATATTTATAATGATTACAATTAAATCTAATTTGATCAAAATTCTTAATTAATTGTGATTTAGTTGTCTTCACATTTTCTTTGGTCAAATATCTTCATTGATTTATTTAAATTTTAATTATGTATATTATCTTGATTTGATTTATGTATAACTAATTTTTAGTTTAGAGGAATACATTGTATATAAATAGAACCTTTCATTTTTGTATATAAACACTCAAGATGACCCTGAGATTGAATCTAATTTATAGGTTTGACTCTTGACTAAAAGCTGATCAAACCTTAAGGAAACAGACTCAAACTTGAACTAGCTTGAATTTCAAATAAAAAATTTAGTTTAATTTAGGTTAGGTTATGTTCTTGTTAGGTTAATTAGATATGGACTAGGCACCTTAAACTTGAAATTATACTTAAGCTTAATTAAATTGAACTTTGCCCTTGAACTTTTTTCCAAACATGCTCAAATTTGATAAAAGAAATATGATTCATATTATATCACAAAAATAGGCTTGTAAGGACTAATTTCATTAATCAAATGTAACATTTATATTGCGTTAATGGAATAAACTTTTAAGGTCAAAGTGCATGAGTTTCTTGTCTTAGTCATTTGTTTTTTTATTTGGTATTAGAGTAAGGTTATACTTTATAATTATTGTTTATGTTTATTATGTGCCATTTTTCAACTAAATACAATCATATTACTTTAAAATAATCATATCAATAACCATCTAGATTTAAGTTGTCTATTGCATTATTATAATCATATATGATGAAATTTCACTTGCATAAGTCATCATATAAACGGAATTTTCTTGTCTTATTAATGACTCATCGTGTAAGCTAAAGTTTAAAGCTAGCTTAAGATATATGTCACATCAATGATTCCCTATGTAAATTAACATCTCTTTTCTCAAACTTGACTCTGGATAGCTATTACTTGAAGTAGAAAAAGTAGTTTTTTGAAAGTTGAATAAATGAAATTCATAAATATGGCATGATGAAGTTATAAATACAATAGAATGCTAAAGGGCCCTTTACTTAGGTAAGGATGACCCAAGCAATGAAACACTCAACATATCAAGTTACAAATAACAAATTCTACAAAAATGGATGTAGATCACTCTACTTTCCCTTTAGCAAGAGAGCTTAGAGTTAAAGACACCACAACTACCTTATTTTAGAGCCTAAATGATTAGTAAATTCCTTAGCAAGAACAAACATTCTAAACTTAAGCAACATCTTCTTCAATGTATCTCTAGTGTTGGTAGGTTTATTTCTAAAAACTTTGTTGTTTCTCTTGTACTAGACACCATAAACTAGAAATCCAATGCAAGCTTAAACAAACAAGGAGAAATAGGAATGTGAACAAGTTTGTGGAAGATGAAGTTGTCTAGAAGTATGAGAGTCAAGAAAGCTTAAGAAGAATTACCTTTGAACACTTCTCTAAATAATATGGAACTAAAAATAAAGTTAAGGAAATATCAAAGGAGGTGATAGCTGAACTCAAAAAGATATTAGATTAGGATAGGGAGGAGTTAGTAAGGAAGGTCACAAGAGAAGACATTAAAGAGGCTATTTCATTAAATCCTGATAAATCTCCCGGGCCATATGGACAAAATGGTAAGTTTTTTTCAAAAAACGTGGGATATTTTGGGGAGAGGAAGTAATTGGAGCAGTATAAGATTTCTTCCTCAAAAGGTCTCTTCTTAAGGAATGGAACAAACATTTGTGTGTTTAATACCCAAGCAAAGCAATGCTACAAAGTTAGAACACTTCAGGCCAATTGCTTGCTACAATATTTTTATAAAACCATTAATAAGATACTAGCAAGTTGAATCAAAACGAGTCTGGGAAAGATAATAAGTCCTGAACAAAATGCTTTCTTGAATGGAAGTTCAGTGACTACAAATATTTTGCTTTGCCAGGAACTGCTACAAGGGGACCAATAAAAAAGGAAATAGAAGAATTCCATAATCAAATTCGACCTTACTAAGGCCTATGAATTATGAAAGTGTTTAGAATTATGAAAGCTACAGGATATCCTAATTTGTTCATAGTTGGATTGAAGAATGTGTGTCCTTAACTTCTATAGCTATTCTTGTTAATGGAGAACCTACCAGATTAATTAAAGCAAGGAGGGGCTTAAGGCAGGGGAATCCTCTTTTCCCCTACCTATTTGTTCTTTGTATGGAAGCCTTATCCACCCTTCTTACAAGGAATATAAGAGTACACTAAGAGTTTCTGCAACATCCCACTACCATAGGGTACATACCCAAACTTTCAAGTACATAACCTATGATAATGGTATGTTAGAGTAAAAACAAATCTAACTTACACATGGAATTAACTAACATCATTTAAAAGTCAGCAAAATTTAAAACCATTCATTGCATTCATCCACAAAATTTACATTATTTCCTTCAGACAAGTATTTACTTAACCTCATACAATTTCTAACAAAAACTACAAAATACAAGATACAATACTTTTAGGGCCAGCTGATAGACCTCTGAGCTATAACAAATCCAAAGGGTCCTTTAGTCCTGTGTAAAGAATTAGGTCTCCTATCTCGTATCTGAAAAGTCACATTGCAATTTTTATGAGTTTTGCGAACTTAGTGAGTGAACCATCACTGATGATTTCACAGGATCACATATACATAATACATAATTCACAGATACTCATTCAGATCATAAATACATTCCAGATGTTCACACAACATGGTATATCATAAGATCACACAGTTCACACTGCTAAGCATAGCAAATAAATCACATCAACTTATCACTCATTTCAACTTTGCAAATCATTCAAACAATTTCAGTCTTGTAATATTATATGTATGAGACTTGCATTCTTTCTTATTGTTGTGACCAAATACCTATCACAAACTTATAAAAATACCGACCAACAGGGCTCAGTCAAACAGAATCACGAGTATAACTCTATGTGTAAAATCATAAATCACGGAGCAAAGCTCTACGTGGAAGCACTTCATACTGGTAACTCAAGTCACAACGCCTTTATCTGAGCATGCATTTTATGAAATGCATCAAAATTGAATATAGCATATATGGCAATTGTATTACGATCTAAAAAAACAATATAAATTAAATTCTATCTAGACCAATTAAAGACAAGCGCTCCCCGTTGACAAGTAATATAAAACGATAAGAACCGGATATCATACCCAAGGGAATTTCAACACGGAAGATAATTAAATTAAACGATAAAAAATTACTCGAACGATCAAGAATTGATTGATTTCAAAATAAAATAAAATAAAGTAAGCAAATCAAGGAAATATAAAAAAATGCAAGGTATGAATTACAAAAAAAATTGACTAGATTTAATCAAATTATATAAATCAGTTAAGGTATCAGATTTCAATTGGATTGGAAACTAAAAATTGTAACGTTGAATTGATCTAGGAATTACTTCATTTAGCCAAGTCAATCCCAATGTTCATGGGATTCCCTTCTCTTTTAAATCTGAGTCACCCATTTGGTTTGTAACATCCCATCACCGATGGGAAGGGTAGAATAATCATTTGGGACGGGTTATGAGTGTGTAAACTTGTCTCGGCATGTTCATGCATAATATGGCTTCCATATATACATTAATAGAAATTTTTACACATGCACATGATTGTACATGCATTCATGACATTTCCTGGCATATGTGTTTATAAATGTGTT
>JANIJH010000005.1:50591015-50604225 GCA_024520975.1 Erythroxylum areolatum
AGCATACATGCTATAAGGAAAAAATAGCTTTCATATAGATGAGAAATATAGAACTAGATACAAATTGTATGTTGCACATAGCCACACAATACACAAATTCAGTCAAATTGCAAGGAACAATACGACAATAATAACAGGTTACATGGAACTGGAAAATCTAAAACGCTTTTATGGTCTTTATAGCAAATTGGTCCCACTTCCCCACATGGATTAACAAGTTTTTTTTTTACTAAAAACATACCCATACAAACTTGTCCACATACAACTTTTAAATTAGTTACCATAATAAAACAATTAGTGGACAACCTTGCTTAGGATACAGCATGTTGGACTGCCTTAAAGGAGAAAGCAGTAAAGTAATATAAACTATGCAAAAGCTCTCACGATTGCAAACTTCATTTAAGAGCAAAGCTGACCTGCATATTACGAGAAACTTCGACTACGTAATTAATCGGAGGGATTTTGTCCTGATAGTGGAATCCTGTCTCACAAACAGCTGCAAGCTTCATCCAAATCAAACAAATTATAAAAAAATTTATGAAATCTAAGAAAACCAGTTCTAGTGCTGAATACTAGAGCAAACAATAGGTTAGACACTTAAAAAACCTGAATCAATTTTGTGATGGATTCAGTAGGATTTTAGGGAACACAACATGAAATTAAAAGAATCTAGTAATAACTCCTAAAAAACCAAAATAAAAAAACTAGATCAATTTTGTGATGGATACAGTAGGATTTCAGGGAACACAACATGAGATTAAAAGAATCTAGTAATAACACCAAGAAAACCATAATGCAAGCCATATGACATGGATAAGCTTGCATAAATATGCACACACAAACATGAAACACAAGAGCAAACATAAACCTACATGTATGCATACATCAATGTAAATAGATATATAATTTATCCAAAAAAAATGTAAATAGGTATATACATATATATGCATGCATATGTCATAAAAACAATGGATGCATGCAATGTTTGTTATAGTCACACACACATACAAGTACATTATGCTTGAACAAAGGGACAAATTTTGTAGAAAGACATTTAAAAAAGAAAACAAAGGATCTTGTTACTTAAGGAACCAAGACAAAACATCCCAACAAAAGTCCTACTGATATCCAGGGTCTGAACAGGTCTAAAAATACACGACCTTACCCCTAACTGTTAAAAAGACTGTTTCCGATAAACCCATGTGAAAAAATATATAATAAAACATAATAATTAATAAAGAATACATATTAAAATAATAATTATTAAAAAAATAAAAAATAAAACATAGACAAAAATAATAATAACAATAAAATAAATAAATAAATAAATATACAAACAAAAAAGAAGACAAGGAAACAAATAAAACAAACAAGTTATTACAAGATAATGTTTAGGCTAAATAAGGAAATACTCGTGTTAAATAACTAAGAGAAATGTACTACATATTAAATGTTTAGACTAAAAACAAACGATAAGGCTTGATAGAATATGTTTTAAAGACCTATGAGAATGAGACCCTTTACTCATATCCTAATATGCCAAAATTTTATATCAAGGGCCACGTTCTCGATAAGTTTCAGCAGAGTCATATCACTCTTGATCACCTCTCCCCAATTCTTCTTAGGCCCTTTTTTTTTTGTTTACAATTTCTAAACACAATCTTTTTGTATCTTCTCGCTGGAGCGTTAGAATGTCTCCTATTAACATATCCGAGTCACCTAAGTCTTGTCAATGTCGCCTATTAACATATCCGAGTCACCTAAGTCTTGTCTCTCTTAATTTTTCATTACTATTAGCTACCTTTAATTTGTCTCTTATTATTATATTTTTGACTTTTATCTTTTTTAGTAATGTTGCACATCCAACGGAACATCCTCATCTCTGATATCATTAACTTCTGACTATGCATCTTTTTGATGGGTCAACACTTCGCCCTATAGAGCATGACCAACCTAATCGCTAAATGATAGAATCTACCTTTGGCTTGAGAAGTATATTCTTGTCATATAAAACTCCTAATGCATTTTTCCATTTAAACCACCCTAATCTGATACAGTGGAAAATGTCTTTATTGATGTCTCCATTACTTTGGATGATAGATCTTAGATACTTAAAATAATCTTTATGTGGTATAACTTCTAAACCAATCTTTACCTCCAAATCAAGAGCCACCAAATGATCCAAAAATTTACGTTCTAAGTACTCCTCAGTCTTAGTCTTACTAAATTTAAAACCGTTCGACTTTAATGTATGCCTCTAAAATTCTACCTTGATAGTAACACGCTCTTTTGTTTCATTCACTACAATAATATAATCAGCAAATAACATACATCAAGGCACATCCCCTTAGATATTCTTAATAAACTCATCCCTCATTACTTATAAACACTTCTACATAATTTTCCTAGGGATCTTGTCATAAGCCTTCTCTAAGTCAATAAAAACCATGTATAAGTTACTTTGCCTTTTTCTATAATATTATATTAATCTTCTAAGGAGACGTAAAGCTTTTGTCGGGAACCTTTCCAGTATGAATCAAGCTGGCTCTCCAAGATAGGTGCATCCTTTCTCACTCTCTTCTCAATCAACTTCCCCCTAATTTCATGATACGACTAAGTAGTTTGATGCCTCTATAGTTGTTAAAGCTTTGGATGTCCTCTATGTTATTCTACAGAGGAATTAGCATATTAAATCTCCACTCATCCAACATTTTGGCAGACTTACGGATCAAATTAAAAAGTTTGGCAAATCATATAAGACTCTCTTCGCATAGGCTTTTCCACTACTCTATGGGTATCTGATTAGGCCTTATTGTCTTCTAATCTTTATCTCCCTCAAAGCTCTTTTAATTTCTTTCCTTGTGATCAGTTGACAACAAGCAAAATTATGATACCTCTCGGAAGTGCTAAGATCACCTTAAGAGATGTTATCCTCTACTCCATTAAAAAGACTATAGCAGTATCTTTGTCATCTCTTGATGTTATTTTCAACCACAAGTACCCGCCTTGTTTCACATTTTATACAACAAACTTAATCTACATCTCTTACTTTCTGTTATTTAGCTCTCGCCAACTTAAAAATATCTTTTTTCCATCTTTAGTTTCCAATCATTGGTAAAACAAGAAATAAATTAATGAAAAGTGTTCGTAAATGGCAGAAAATTGATTTCTTTTAATGATAATAATGATTTCACATACAACTTTACTACAATAATAAATAGGAAAAACTATAATAATTCCTAAGATACTATTATACAAATATGATTGACTTTCCTTAACATAAGCTAGCTTTCAGCAATCCACATCTCAAACAATCATCCATATGCAAAAAGTGGTTGACTGATAAGCGATAAATCCTCTTCTCCACACTCCCCCTCAAGTTGGTTAAATATGGATTTGTTATTTATATCTTGCCAAGAACATTATAAAACACTTGCACACTCAGTTGTTTCATAAGAACATCTACAAGTTGACCTCCAATTGGAGAATAATTATGTAACAATCGACCCACTCTCCAATTTTATTAAATATGATGTCTATCAATCTTGATATGCTTTATTTTATCTTTATATTAGATTGTGAATGATACTTATCAATGAGTTATTATTGCAGTATAACCTTATTGGACCATTCCACCTTACATTTAAATTATCAAGAATAATGTCAACCATTATAACTAAAAAATGCCCAATGCTACAGACTTAAATTTTGCTTTTGCGGTTAATCCAGCTACAACATTTTGGTAATTAGTCCTCCATGTTATAGCCCATGCACTTCCCCTCAAAGTCAAACATGTTGCTTCTGAGTTACAAAATTTAATAGAAGATAAAATAGAAGTAGCAATGATCTCAATGTGCGGCCATAAAAAACTGAATAAAGATAAAGCATTCATAAGAGAGAAAAAGAAAGGTGATAGAAAGAAAAATAAGGATACAACATTCTCCCAAACCAAGCATGGCAACTTTGTTTTAATTCATAGGATGTTTTTTGAATTCTACAAACCTTTCCGAACTACCTTGAACAACAAATCCTATTAGTTGCCCCATATGAACTTAAAGGTCACCATGGAGATAAACATTCTTGATATCCAATTAATGTAAATGTCAATTATTAGTGGCAACAAAAGAAATAAATAGACATGCGAGTTTGGCAACTAGAAAGAAAGTTTCTGAATAACCAACTCCATAAAAATAAGCATAGCCTATGGCAACCAAGCAAGGCTTAAGCCATCCTATTGAACCACCAAGATTAACGTTGACTGCATAGACCCACTTACAAATAATAGCCCGTTTACTTGCTAGAAGGTTTACCCATTCCCAATTACCATTCTCATCCAAACCTTCATTTCGTCTTGCATAGCAGCTCACCAACCAGCATAGAATAAAGCATCACAAATATTTTGAGGAAGTAAGATTCTATCTAAAGAGGCAATAGCAAATCAAAAAGAATAGGATAAATGGTTATAAGACACAAATGATGAAATAGGATGAGAACATAATTGTTTACCTTTTCAAACAATAGGAAGGTCAAGACTAGAAGCTTAAGACTGAGAAGTAGGTTAAGGAGATGAGTCATTTGGCAAAGACTAACAAGATTACACTTAACTAATGCGAAGTTTAACGATTTCATTAATGCAAAGTTGAGTAGTCACTTGATATGCCAAAAGATCATCTCCCTCCCCCTCACTAGAATAAATGGAAGACTCTAAAAAGAATGGGATGTGTTCAAAGAAAGTAACATCAAGAGAGACCAAATAGTGATTCAAAGAAGGGGAATAACACCAATAACCTTTCTAAAGACCAAAATTTCCCTAGACAACACATTTTAAAGACATTGGATCTAAGACAGACACCCATGGATAAACATCCCAAACAAAACACACAACCAAAAATGCATGGTTTTCCGAGAAAAAGTGATTGGGACAAGAACATAGAATCATAAGAAATGCTACACTTAAGGACACAAAATGGCATACAATTGATTAGAAAATACACATTAGAAAAATCATCAACCACAATTGTCTAGGAACTCTGTGGTGAAAGAGAAGAGCTCAAGCAAACTCGAATAGATGCCTATTCCTACATTCTGCAACACCATTCTGAGGTAGTGTAACATTGTTACTTTATAAAATTTGCACCCACATTTTGAATGGTGTTTATATTTCAGCATAAAAAGAATAGCATATAGGAAACATGTATGATAAATTGTCATTAGGTATAGCCATGTAGTATGGGAATAATCATCCACAAAAGTGACTAAATATCAAAAACCAAATTTAGAGGCAATAGAACTTGGACCCCAAATATCCAAATAATCCATAAGCTCTCTAACAAACTTATGATGTTTGATCAAATAAATTAACTTAGTTCAACAGAATTATGAATTTGCATGAATTTTTTTTGGATCATCACACAACCAATTTTCTTTTTTCTATAATCATTCAACGGGTCATTAGTGAGGTGGTTTGATATGAAACTGGATGGAAATAAGGTATTTTATTTATATTTAGCTATAGCCTCGTAGTATCGTCTACAAGAACCAAGCTAACCAGCCACTAATGGCCCTTCAGCTATCAGCCGAAACAATGCAAAATATTCAGATATCCCCCACCTTACACTACCCCATCCCTTACATAGTCCTTTGCTCTCTCTCTCCTCTAACTAACTTCTCTAACCGTCACCCCTCTAGATTCTCCTAGAATATGTGAACATGGGTTTGAGGCCCATGTTCAGTCCCTTCTCCCCCTTTCTCCTAGAATAAACACTATGAGTTTAGGACCCATAGTGCTATCAGGATCTATGGTGCTATCATGGTTGTCCATATAAATGGTTCGAAATTAAACTCTGAACAACTTTACTCCAATCCAAAATAGTTTCTTCCACTTAACTTGTGATAATCTTAGAAGTCATAGCAATTAAATCTAAAACCACCACTAAATCTTGAAATCCTCAACCATTGGTCAACAATGGTATTCAAAATAAGCCACAATACCATACATTGAGAAACTGAATTAGGTAGATCAAGCAATAACAAATTCAAAAAAAATGATAATGATAATTCAACAAGGCAAAACCTAGTATTGCTAATAACTAAGACAACTGATCCAACAAAATAAGTGGGGGTAGAGGGATTGGTGAATGGAGAAGAGTTGATGTTTGCATGAAAAACTAGAGATCAATGAAGTAGTAAACAGGTCAAACTCTGACCTAATGCATGCAATTGCACGTATTGACAACTTAGGATATAAACTAGACACTAAGATTCTCAAACAAGATTTAAGAGGTCTTAGACATACAAGGACATTGACTATAAAAAGAATAGCTCCAAAGTAGCAATCACTAAAAAAAAACAATGAATAGGTCTAAAAATCTATAGGGCAAAAAATGGGTTAGAGTTTGCATATATAGAAAAGTGGGTGGTCAAACTAGACTATTGTCTACCATGAGGACTTTGCTAGTGGTGTAATCACCTACTGGTAGAAACAAACATCATCAAGGAGGATCAAAGAACCACACCACCTATTTTGGCTCTAATGCCATGTTGCAAGTATGCATAGAATGAAAAGTAATTTGTTACACTTCCTAACAATGTCTACACTAATTATATATACATATGATAATTCTACTTATATGGTAAGTAGCAATGGATATATACATGTAAGAGTTATATTTATATGGTAAGTAATATGGTCATATATCCTATTTATTAAGGAATCATATCAGCCTTGATTTTAGGTTAGTGATTTGATTTCATAACCTTAGGGTCAATAACAGCTAATAAAAACTCCAAACACTAACATTGTTACCTTGAGTTGCACAAGCAAGCAAATCAATTGTTGACGTCAAAGAACCACACCAGCTATTTTGGCTCTAATGCCATGTTGCAAGTGCACATAGAATGAAAAGTAATTTGTTACACTTACTAACAATGTCTACACTAATTATACATACATATGATAGTTCTACTTATATGGTAAGTAGCAATGGATATATACATGTAAGAGTTATATTTATATGGTAAGTAATATGGTCATATATCCTATTTATTAAGGAATCATATCAGCCTTGATTTTAGGTTAGTGATTTGATTTCATAACCTTAGGGTCAATAACAGCTAATAAAAACTCCAAACACTAACATTGTTACCTTGAGTTGCACAAGCAAGCAAATCAATTGTTGACGTCAAAGAACCACACCAGCTATTTTGGCTCTAATGCCATGTTGCAAGTGCACATAGAATGAAAAGTAATTTGTTACACTTACTAACAATGTCTACACTAATTATACATACATATGATAGTTCTACTTATATGGTAAGTAGCAATGGATATATACATGTAAGAGTCATATTTATATGGTAAGTAATATGGTCATATATCCTATTTATTAAGAAATCATATGGGCCTAGATTTTAGGTTAGTGATTTGATTTCATAACCTTAGGGTCAATAACAGCTAATAAAAACTCCAAACACTAATATTGTTCCCTTGAGTAGCACAAGCAAGTAGGTCAATTGTTGACGCCAAAGTAACCAAACATACATACCTCATCAAAAATCCATTTGCAAATCCCAGATTGTTGCAAGAGATAAATATATTTGAATAGTAACCCTATGATGTCTTGCATGTGCTCTGAAGTTGAATATTGAAAAGATAGTATCAGTCTCACAAGAATGTTGCTATGTCCAAGTAAACAGATAAATAATTTCAATGCCAACAACTTATAAAGAAGACAAATACGAAAATAAAAGATTATAAAGAAGTCAGGTGAAGGGGAAAATGACTAAATAACTAACCATGACCAGCATCTGTAAGATCAATCGCTACTTTAAAGAAAGAGAAGTCCATTGTTTCACCCGCTTCTGCTGCAAACAAACCAGTAGCCCATCCTACAATTTGATCAAGGAAACCATATTACACAACTAATAACAAATAGAATCAAATATAAAAATATGAAAGTCGACAAGAGAATCATCAATGTTATATGTAACTTTAACCTTAGTAAAGAAATTTTGCACTAGGGCATGTACACATGCAAAAATTAGTTAGGCAAGTTAACATCTTTAGAGAAAAGTTGTTAGCACCCTTCCTAGTGACCAGCCTGTTAGTATTAGTGATCAGCCTACTAGTACCAATACTACACAGCCCACTAAGCCCATCCAAACCTACATCCGTAGGGGTAAGATGGGAAAGGGGATACAAGCCACGTAGGCAGGCTGTTATGAGTTAGTTATGGAGAGAGAGAGAGTGTGTATGGAGAGGGTACGGGAAATATAGGGAGAGCTGCATAGTGAGAGGAGGTAATCTGATACTTCTGGAAATATAGTTGTTGTATTGGCCTAAAAACTACTTTTCCAGGAGGTATTCCATTGCTATACCTATTGATTAAGTAAATAATACAATATCTTCTGCTATTCCTACCAATTGCTGCTTTCATTGAGAGACCAAGTAGGGAGAGATTGTATGCAAACTAGAATGGAGGCTAGAGTCTCCGCGATGGGGCTTCTCTTAGGAGGCAGGAATCATCCCTCTTGGCCCAAGAGGGAATGGTTAAATAGTATGACACTACCCTAAAGGACCTACGGGCGCAGCTCAGTACTTTGATGGCTAGCGTCGAGACATTGGCCAAGTCTCAAGGTCTATTACAGTCAGAGTTGAGAGATGGGTTTTAGTCGCTGTTGGTCAAGAACCCACAGAAGCTAAACGTGAGTGAAGGAGAGGTACCTCCAGGGTCTGCTCACCGTGCACACGCGTCTTCTTCAACTGGAAATGAGAGACTAGAGCATCCCACTCACTCAGAAGGTGGGAACATTCCCGTTGGTGGCTTGCAGGGTCTGGGTAACCATCGACCAAATGAGCACGTTTCATCAGCTGCTACTGAACGTGCATGGGAAGAGTATAAGAACGCAGCCCGTAGAGTCGACCTTCCTACGTTCCATGGAGACAACCCGTTTGCATGGGTTACACGAATCATACTTTATGATTCACGAGATTCCACCTGAGCTACGTTTGCCGATGGTCCAAATTTGCATGGAGGGAGCAACTTTATACTGGTTCATGAACCTTCAAGAGTTCGACCCACACATGACATGGGAGAGGTTTAAACGTTCCTTGTTCGAACGTTATGGGGGTAAGAACGAGGGAGACCCGATAGAACAATTGAAGTCGGTCTCCCAGCGAGGTTCAGTGGATGACTATATTGATGAATTTGAGAGAGTTGCGTCGCAGATTGGCCATTTTCCAGAAGAATAGTATATGAGCTATTTTTTGGGAGGGTTGCGTGAAGAAGTGAAGAACTGAGTCAGAACCCACGACCCCCCAACCCGAGTTCGGCTCATCTCTATCGCAAGGAAGGTTGAAAGAGAATTAATTGGTGGTGTGATTCGGCTAGGAGGGTTGCGTGAAGAAGTGAAGAACCGAGTCAGAACCCATGACCCCCCAACCCGAGTTCGGCTCATCTCTATCGCAAGGAAGGTTGAAAGAGAATTAATTGGTGAAGGTGTGATTCGGCTAGGAGAAGGGAGAAGAAAAACCGAAGGCTTTCATTCGAATTTTGGGCACTGAACAGGACACTCCAACACATACCGTCCAGCTCAGCCAAACCATGCAGTGGGAAATATTAAAAATGAAGTAAAGGAGCTACCCAACAAACAGAGAGGTCCCACCTCTGATAGTCACCGAACAGGGAATCCAAAATGGAGGGGAAAACGTAACTTGACTTATGATCAACTTATGGAAAGGAGGGCAAACGGCTTGTGTTTTAAATATGGGTAGACTTTCGGTCCTCTCCACCGCTGTCCAAATAAAGAATATAGGTTAATAATTTGGGAGGGGGATGAAGCCGAAGTTGGAGAGAATAGTCTGGAGGCACCAGTGGAAGTAGAACAACAGGAAGATTGGGAATTAGTGTGTAATGCGGTGGAGTTCAGGGAATTAGAGAGGGATCAATCCTCACCCCCAAAATCAATGGTTTTAATAGGTAAGTTGAAAGAAATGCCTATTGTTGTTATGGTAGATAGTGGAGCCAGCCACAATTTTGTGTCTAGGAGATTGGTTCAAGCTATGGACTTAACTGTTACATTGACCAGAACTTTTAGAGTGCGGTTGAGGGATGGGCATCGTTCCTTTTCGCAAGGGGTTTGCAAGGAAATTAAGTTGGAGCTGAATGGAGAGGAGTTCAAGGTGAATGCCTATGTGTTTGATACAAGAGGGCCTGATCTGATTCTGGGGGTTGCACGGCTTGAAACATTGGCGATAGTGAAGGTTGATTGGAAGAATATGTACATGACATTTGATCGAAAGGGTACTAAAGTAACCTTGCAGGGGATCAATATGCACACTTCTTCTCCTCATGCACTACAACAAATTTTGAAGCATCAGGAATTGGAAGTTGAAGGGCTGTTGTGGTCATTAAGAATGGGCAGAACCTTATCTGATGAGGTAGGGACCTTAGATGAAAGTCAGCAAGAGGAATTGAGGGCTATCTTAGGCAAATTTGGGTCGGTTTTCCAGGAAATAAAGGCGCTACCACCAAGGAGGAAGCATGATCATGCGATTAATCTGAAGGAAGGGGCAACACCGGTGAACATTCGTCCGTATAGACATGCACACCATCATAAGGACGAGATTGAAAGGCAGATCTGAAATTTGCTGGAAACTGGGGTCTTAAGGCATAGTATCAACGCCTTTTCAAGTCTGGTTATTCTTGTCAAGAAGAAGGACAGGTCTTGGCAGATGTGCATCGATTACTACGCTTTAAATAAGCTCATGGTTCCAGACAAATTCCCCATTCCAGTCGTGGATGAGCTAATGGAGGAATTACATAGGACTAGATATTTCTCTAAAGTGGATTTAAAGTCAGGATTTCATCAAATCTGAGTTAGGAAGGAGGACACTTATAAAACAGGGTTTCAAACCCATGAGGGACACTATGAGTATCTAGTGATGCCCTTCGGCCTCATAAATGCACCCGCAACATTCCAACCTACCATGAACTCAATTTTCAAGCCTCTACTACAAAAATTCATCTTAGTTTTGTCTAACGATATTTTAATCTATAGTGCAGATTGGAATCAACATTTGGAGCATCTAGCTTGTGTGTTAGTGTTACAATTGCTGTTGGATAATCAGCTTATGGCAAATCAGAAGAAATGCATTTTTGGGCAGCAATCGGTGGAGTACTTAGGCCACATCACTATGAAGGGGTAGCAATGGATCCCTCGAAGATCCAAAGCATTTTGGAGTGGCCTATTCCTAAGAATGTCAAAGGAGTGAGGGGATTCCTAGGACTCACCGAATATTACAGAAAATTTGTCAAAGACTATGAAAAGGTTGCTAAGCCTCTTACTGAACTTACTAAGAAGGATGGTTTCAGCTAGGGAAATGAGGCTCAAGAAGCCTTTGAAGAATTGAAAATAGAAATAATCATTTGATAAGCAATACCTCATTGGAGGAAGAAGAATGTTTGTAATATTTCCAATTAAGTGGCCAATACTAGTTGAGTTCTAATCACAGTTAAACACTAACAACAACGAAGTTTGAATAAAATGTCCTATAATCAACAATAATAAGACTAGTAGACATCTAAAATGGCCAAAAAGGTAATTATATTTGCATTCTCAATCTTCTTGCAATTTTGCAGAGAGACAATTGAAAATTGTTAGAAAATTTGGGTAAATTCAAGGAAAGTAGAAGACTATATGCCGAGGAAACATAGTTAAAAGAAAACATATTATGTTGTGTACTCTCATGTGAAAAATTGTAAGCAAGGGGACAACAAAATACCATGTCCCTAAAGCAAATCACATTAAACAAAAAGAATCCAACACTCATTTAATCAATAAAGATGATTAATGTCTAGCAATTCAACAAATGGATCTATCAAATATTTGTCATAATTATTTTCAATTTCAATCATTTTATAAGGATGTAAAGTCATATCAAAATTTAATTCAGATTATGAGGTCCACCATATACCTATTTACATTCTAAATTAGTTTCGAATTAGTCAAAAATCATTATAAGTAGGATGCTTAGCTTTAGTGTTAGTTGCTTGTCGATTATTAATTTCGACTATCAACATATACTCTAGTTCCTTTCCTTCTATTCTCTTGTAAACTTCTTCGATTTGTTTCTATTCTATTGTTGTCTTCTCTATTCTCTTGTTTCCCTCTTGCATTTGTGGGTTTATCTCAATTCTCTTGTCCCCTTAAATTTGTAGGACTTGTTCTACATCAATCATATTTTTCAATAAGTGTTCCCTCAAGCACATCAAGGGTGTCCAAACATACCTAAGGTCTTCAAGACGAAGAACAAAGACCCTTCTCCTTCATGGCCAATAAGATGAGCAAGATATCTGCATGGTCCTTCCTTATAGTGCAGAATGCTTGGAGTTATAGGCCATATAATTCTCAACGTATGACCTTGTTTTATTGGGACAACTCTAACAAGTATCTGCAGCAAACAAAATAAAGAATAAAAAGGAAAAGATGTTCTCATAAGACTACAAAGCCTTTACACGCATAGCCCTATAATGAGAAACCTAAAGATTTATATGTATGCATCACACACATATCTTTGTACCTAAAAGTTTTCTATTACCACAACATCAAAAATTTTAAAAATCAAAATCATTGATCCATACCTGTAAGTGTTCTGGCATGCAAGGTTGACCAGGAAATGAGAAACAACTTATATTTTTGTTTGGAATTTCTCGGAACTTGCACTCAACAAGGTACTGAATTTTGTCAAGGCTCTCTGTAATATTCAAATTGAAATCAAAATAATTGTTTTTGATAAAAACTACCAAATAGCAAAGCAACAAAACAGAAAGGATTTCAACCTTTTGCATAAATCACTAGATGCATTAGATTGGCTGAATAATTTTCTTCATAGAACTTCATAAGCTCATGTCTGATATCTAGTCCTCTTTCTTTTGGTCTGACTTCCAAAGTATCCCAATTACCTATGCATTTAAAACATACAAAAAATCATAAATTGTGGACATATGCAACAAATATCAATAAATATATTGAGCATTCATATTAGTTTTAATGACAAAGTCTTATAGTACTTTCCGCTAAACTATTACTTTGACCCAAATGTAAGTGTCAAAAAACTGGTAGTGAAGCTTAGGCTATGTTTGATCAGGGGTTTTATAATGGAATGGAATGAAATGTATAATGGAATGGAATGAAATGTATAATGGAATGG
>JANIJH010000005.1:50924928-50936491 GCA_024520975.1 Erythroxylum areolatum
GACTCAACAAATAATGGTTTTTAGAAGACTCAAGAAGGCAGTTGGAGACTTAGGCTATAAATACTAGTTCTAATCGAAGACTAAGATAATTTTTTTATAAGAGAGAAAATTAATTGTACTATACTGAGAGAAATTCTATATTCAAAGTGCGAAAGAAGAGAGCGAATACATCTATAACATGAAGCTAAAAAATATATTTCCTAGAAAGAGAAAGAAAGGCTAAAGCCTGTAGAGGCTAAGATAGTAGATAAAGAATACTTTGTGAGAGAGACTTGAAGAGGCTCTATAAGTGTAGAAAGAATACTTGCAAAGTTGAAGAGTATAGTGAAATATCAGACAAACTCTGAGGATTGGACGTAGCCCAAGGTTTGAGGTAAATCAGTATAAAATTTTAGCGTCTACTCTCTAACCTTTATCTTTTAATTTTCTTGTTGTTAGAATAGTAGATAATATTACTTGTGATTGCATTACTTATCAATTATAGCAAAGTTTTTTTATAATCATCTTAATTTTGTAAAGAAATTCAAGAAATCTAGAAAGATTAATATTTTTGAAAAGATGACCCAATTCAACCCCCTTGCTTGTGTATTTTACATATTATACCTTATTTCTATATTAACAAGTGATTTACTTCAATCATTCCATCTAAACACTACATTCTTCCTCAGAAGCTTAGTTAAAGGGGCTGAGATCAACGAGAACCCCTTAATAAACCTCCAGTAATATCTGATCAATCCTAAAAAAACTCCGAATTTCTGATACAATCTTTGGAGCTTCCCACTTCATCACTGCCTCTATCTTCTTTGGATCTACTTATATGCCTTGTCCAGTCAGCAGTCACTATATGACCCAGAAACACTACTTGATATAGCCAAAATTCACACTTACTAAATTTGGCATATAGTTGTTTCTCCCTCATAATCTGTAAAATCACTCTCAAATGTTCAACATGCTCTTCTTTGCTCTTTGAAAATACTAACATGTCATTAATAAACATAATCACAAATCGATCCAAGTAGGACTGAAATACCTTATTTATCAAAGCCATAAATGCAGCAGGGGAATTACTTAACCCAAGTGACATTACTAAAATGCCCATACCTACTCTTAAACACACTTTTTGATACATCAGCCTCTATTATCTTCAACTGATAGTACTTAGATCTCAAATCAAACTTAGTGAACATCTGAGCTCTTTACAACTGTTTAACCAAATCATCAATTCTAGGCAACGGGTACTTATTCTTTACTGTTACCCAATTTAACTGCCTATAATCGATGCACAGTCTCAGAGTTCCATCTTTCTTTTTCATAAATAAAACTGGAGCTCCCATGGTGATACACTGGGTCTAATAAAACTCTTTTCCAACAACTATTGTAACTAAGCCTTCAATTCTTTTAGATCCATAGGTGTCATCCTATATGGAGGAATCGATATAGGAGCAATACCTCAAAACAGATCAATCGTGAACTCTGTTTCGTGATCTGGAGGTAACCAGACAACTCAGCGAGAAACACATCCAAGAATTCCCTAACAACAAAAATGTCCTGTACATTCTACTTAGCTCGAGTATCTACAATGTGGGCTAGATAAACATTCCCCTTGCATCAACCTCAAAGCACTCATAAAGGAGATCAACCTGGCTAGCACTACCTGACTAATACCTCTGAAAACTACTCTCGGTTGATTAGAAGATTCTAATACCATTTCCTTAGTATAGCGGTTCATGATACAACGACATTTGGAGAATCTTGAGCCTCCTGTCTAGTCATAGAATACACTCTAGCCTGAGATTGAAGTCAGTTGCTCCGCACCTCAGTCTTGACAGTAGGACTTCCAGAGATCATTCTACCTCTACCACGGCCTGTCAGTCCAGACCTACTAGCTTAGCTCTATTGGACAGTAGCTTCACTCACTGATCCTCCTCTCATACCAGACTAGGCTCCAATAGTAGAAGAACAACCTCTAATTTGATAATCAAAAGAGCTGCATCTGAGGCAAGCTCCAAACAATCTATAGCATTCACCACTATGCTTCTTTCCACAGTGCTCACAATTTGCTAACTAACCTAACGTTGCACCTCGTCCACTGCTAGACTGTATAAAGCTACCCTTCTGTCTAAACCCTGACTATCTTGATCTATCCGGTGGTCGAAAGGATCTATTTTTGTGCTTACTAAACCTCTTACTATAACCACTCTGAAATTCATTGGGCCTCTTCATTCTAGACCTTTGCCCAGACCCTGCTTGTCCCTCTCTCAATAGCTGCTCAATTCTAATTGAGGCAACTCTCAACTTAGTAAAACTGCTCAGGTTGGTGATTGCTAGCCTTGTCTTGATCTTCAAGTTCAGCCCATCTTCAAATCTTTTACACTTATCTTCTTCATTAGGAATCAAGGCAATAGCATACCCCATCAGCTCATTAAACTTAATCTCATACTCAACTACTGATAATCTGCCCTGCTTCAGATCTAAAAACTCTTTCATCTTTCTGTCCAAGTAGATGTTAGGCATATAATTCTCCCTGAAGACCTTCAAGAAGTCTTTCCACTTCAGATTACAAGACCTGGTGGTACTGCCTGTAACAGTCTCTCACCATTGATATGTTGGGCCTTGTAGTAAACAAATTGCATAGTCAAACTTCTTTTCCGACTCGCAATCCATCTAGTTGAAAACTCTCTCTGTCCGCTCAAGCCATCATTCGGCCTCTATAGGGTTTGTACTTCTGTAGAAGTCCACAGTCCCCTGCTTTGGCAGTTTATCATACCTGCTTTCCCTTCTATTAGGAATTCTCAGAGGCATTCTCTCTGGTCGAGATATAGAAGACTCTCTATTGGCTCCTACTGATTCTAGGTCAACTAATTGTCCCACTTGATCACCTACGGCATATGACCTATAATAGACAATAATTTGGATTACTATCCACATTTCTCATGATATTTTATGTATAATATTCCTATATATCCCTATAGATGCCAATCACACTTTGATATCAAGAAATGTAGCACCCCATTACCATATGGTATATACCAGAATACCCTGAGGACATTTCAGTACATAACCTATAGTAGTGGCATACTATGGCATGTTAGAGCAGTGATATTCTCTTATAAGGCATCGTAAAGAAAGACACAATATTTAAAAATCCAAAATTTCCTTATTTCATTTCTTAAACAATATATACATTGTAGCTTTACAATATCATCCAAATATGTACAATGGCAAAACTAAATACAAAATACACTACACACATGGGGAATTATACAAAAATTTTATCCAATCCTTCAATCTCAACTGACCGACCTTTGAGCCATTTCTTCCTTCTAAAAGTACAAGAACTATGCTTCTTATAAAGTCTCTCTATCACTCGTGTCCTCTCTCAATCTTGAAATAGCAACGTTGCAATTTTGGTGAGTTTTGCGAACTCAATAAGGTAACCATCCTCGATGGTTCACTTAATTCATACAACTTATCAAGACATGTAATCACTTAATTGACATCTTTTAATTTATCAAGTAGCATCACATATCATTTACTCATTCAATTACAAGTCAATAATACACTTCAATCATTCAAACACAAATATCAAATATTTATGCAATGCTCATGAGACTCACTTTCAATTATTTCATTTTTGTGACCGAGTGCCTAAATTGTCTCATATCTATTATGGATACCGGGCTCACTGATAAATGTCCCTTATTCGTTAGGGATATAGGACTCATTACACATAGCGAGCCTCTGGCTCTTAATCACATTCTGAGCTTTAAGGTCATTTTCGACGGCTACTCATGTCACAACTTTCACTATCTGATCATGCACTCACGTAATGAAATGCATCACACATATTTAATCAATCATTGTTTCAATCAATCACATTAACGGTCTCATTCACATTTATCATTGGACCTTAGTCCGACATTCAACAATCATATTGGGTAACACTCATTTCTTCACATTCACATATAAGGAGCACTTCAAATATCACATTCATGCATCAAAAGCCCTGAACCTTCATTGTCCATAATCAACACATTCAATTCCACAAAACAATTTAATACAGAATTTAAAGCAACAATTAATTAAGTAAAGCCATCTACGTTATTCACTGTTTACTCTAGAAAGCTATTGTCTCGAAGTCCCAAAAATTTCTGGATGTTGTCACTCAATATGCTCTTCTAAATCATACAATACATACACATTTATACACATCATAACTTTGCACAATCATAATTATTCATTTATGAACATATATGTATATGGAGTATATGCAATGCATGTTCAATGACAATCCGGGTACATATCCTTATTATGCGTCTCATAACCAATTAATATGATTTTGAACCATTCCTTAACACCTGATACACTCTCCTTACTTAATAGCTCAATCCAAAATCAGCTAGGCTCATTCAAGATCACAATCAAGCCTAAATATCTTATGGCAAAAACATTAATACGTCAATCATCTATAAACAAAGATATCTTGGGACAAAAGGCATAACTTTTTTTAGATGTTAGATTAATGTCATTCTAAGACACTTTTGAAGAGGACTTCGCGATCTACAACTTTTTTGAAGATCTAGAAGAGAGATTTTGCCATCTAAAGGCCAAAATTGTAAATTTTTGTAAGTGTACCGTGAATGTCCGCTCAGCAGACATACATCCCACCAAAATAGAAATGAACAAGAATGGGGAGTTTTCCAGACCTATGAAGGTCTGTTTAATGGACCTAAAGTCCATTCAATAGATATGGACGAGGCTGGGAGATTTCTTAGGCCCGAGAAGGTCCATTTAGCAGACCTAAAGTATGTTCAATGGACATGGAAGAAACACAACTCAATCGAAAGCAGTTCCAATGGTTTCTACGTACATTCTAACATCATTTTCACCCCTAATCTTCCCGAATTCACCTCCTGTAGTGCAACATCATTTCATACCAATTAAAGCATTAAATTGATTTCATTAAGCTCTCTAATCTCTACTCATTTGATTCTTCTCTTACAACTAATTATCATCATTCATAACTTCCTATCGTTTTTCCATAACATATCTCATTCCTAAGTCTCAAACAATTCATATTCAAAATTCATCATTCCAAGTTGATAACTTCTTCATGTATACATCAATTTCAGTTCAATAACATCCACACACAAATAAAAATTCATGTTGAATTATTAACACCAAAATAGGACATATTCTTATACACTTTCATCAAACATTTGTTACATGTATTCAACTTCGTTTTTCACTTTCATTTCATTCCTAACTATTACCTTAAATCATTTCAATTTCAGAACATAACTAAACATCTTGTTTAACGTAACTTTCACTTTCATTAAACCCTTAATTCCTTACTTATAACATCTATATAACAACTCATTACTCATGGTTTTTATACTGTTAAAATAGAACACAATCATATGTACACATTCACTAATTTACTGCACCCAATAATCAACTTCTAGTCTAATTTTGAAACTCTTAAAGACAAAATTTCAATTCGATATCTTCATAAAAAATGTAGCCATATGTTTCTAATTTAATTGAAATAAAAAATCATGTCATTTGGATAATTACAGAACAAGTTATGGCTAAAATACAGATGCTTAATTAGTGGAAATGTTATAGCTAACATTTTCCAACACACTCTCTTCCAATTGTCAAATTTTTATAACTTCCTACATTTTACATCTATCATATCTTGTACCTAGATCATCTTTTCTACTTCATTTCCTATTCATTCTCAACTCCATTTCAACTCAATATCATCCATAAACAAATCATGATCTATATTTGATCAGTAACCCAAAACAGAACATATACATGTACCCATTCATCATCAATTTTCTGTACTCATCCAACTCCATTATAATGATCTTCTACCTCAAAATCATCTCCATAAAAATTTATGGGTCATTAATCATCATATATATATACAAAAGCAAGACATTTAGATACACATTTCATCACTCACGTTCAGCATACATGCAACATCATTTTATGTCCATTTAACCTCTAACTATCATCATATGTGCTTCATTTAACACTACCCATGAAGATTAACAAGCTACTTAGTTGATTTAGCTTCAATGTCTTCAAACACAACAAGAATCCCTAACTTTCCATGTCATACGATCATCATCCTGAAGGTGGATTAGGTTAGGTTTTCTTATGCAAATGGAAGAGACAACAAAAGAGAAGTACCAATTGGAAGATAAAAACAAGGTGTAATGTTGATGAAGGTTTGGTGAATCACAATGGTGAAGAAGAGGAGAAAGCCAAGTAGAAGATGAAGGAAAAGGCAAGAACAAAACAATAACTTGGTCTTTCAAGTTAAAAGAATCATGAGAGATGAGTGGTGAGTGGTAGTGACACTTGACATTGCCACTTGTCACCTTCCTATTGCCCTTTTTGGAATTTTATTAAAAACTAGTCCATTTGTCTCCAAATTTTCCTTGACACTTGTCAATAAATCCCAAGGTCATTTATCAAAATTTTTATTACCACAGGATAATAAATTCTACTACCATTTATCAATTATCTTGTCATTTGGAATTTTTCCGAGTCCGAAAATACCCAAAGTTTCAGTAATTTCCTAAATTTCACGAAATATTCTAAATCAATACATATACTCTCTAAATCAATTTCAACACATAAATATCACAATTCTTAATAAATCACATTTATAACTCAATTATACCTAAAAAATTTCAATGAATGCATTTATAGTCATTTTTATGTTCACAAATCAATATTCACGTGTATATGTATGCTATATTATGCATGAGCATGAAATGCACTTTCTAACTTCTCAATAACTCTCATATACACTATTCTAGGGTTCTAACCCTTGACATAGGATAACGGGATGTTACAACGGTGGTGACTCAACTCGTCACCACCATGACAAGTGCCCCTTACAGTGGTGACTTAACTTGTCACCCTCATGATTGCTCCTTTATGCATTCACTTAACTTTGACACCTGTGGGTATGTTAGTCATTGTGGTGACTTCTTCCTTTTTAATTTCTCTTTTCATGCAAAATTTGTGTCACTTTCCCTTCAACCTTCATGAAAATTCACAAAATAATCCAATTAATATTCATGCGATATTCACATCATTTTCACTCAATTTATGTCACATTTGGAACAAAACACAAGAATTTGTAACCAAAATCAAGATATGAAAACAATTAAAAGCAACTGAAACTAGACACAACATCATCCTACTATGGATTAAAATGATAAAATGGGGATTCTTTGTTCTTTTATTTCTTCCTCACTTGATCCTTATGATTTTTTTTCAACCCTTTCATTCCCTTCAACCATGTATAATTAGAATTGTTTTTTCTTCCACTTATGGGTGGGAATAATACTAATCACACCAAAAATAGAGTCTTTTAATATGCTTCTCATAAAACTCCTAATAACTCACTTCCTTGGTTAGGGTGTAGTTTTGATTATGATTATTTCAATTGACCACTTCCTAGGATACTAAGGTAGGTAAAATTCCCTTATCTGTTTGGAATTTAATCCCCATAGTCATTGGGGTTCCTCCTTGACCACTATTTTGTTGTTCATCCTTAGCTTAGGGTTGGTTCTAAGATTCCCTCTCATGGGTATCATAGTAGTGTGGATTGATAGTACTGCTTCTTGCTTCCTTACCAGAAAATATACTTATTGGAGACTTAGGGTCTCTAAAAGTTTGATGTTAACTTCTAGTTCTAACTTCAAGCCCTTCAAGATAAATCCTATCAATTATTCTTCAAATAGGGACAATTTATTATAGTATTTATTAAATTGGGCACAATAATCTTGCACCAAGTTTTCTTATATAAGCTCGTTAAAATTACCAACAGTATCTTTAAAGATTTATTCATCGAACCTTTACTTGTCCGTATCAATAAGCTCCTCCCATTCTATAGTTTCATTTCTTATTTGGTTCTTCATAGCTAGCTGGTTCCATTCTTGCATTGCACCTTCTAAGTGCATCACTATAATTCCCACCCTTTTGTTGCTTAGGGTGTTGTTAAATACTAATAATCATTCACACTTATACAAACAACCCTTCACTTAGCTTCCTTCAAATATTGAAATTTTTATCTTACTAAACCTTTTTATAACCTTGTATCCTTCATTCTCAGTTAATCCCTTTGCAAGAAGTGTCACTTGTTTTTTTCTTGATGAGTTTTATTTATTTTCCCTCCTATATGAGCTGATGGAACATGATTTTAAATTTTTCTAGCTTTTTATCTTGTCACTTTGTTCGACTATGTCCATCAACAGCTTCTCATCAACACTTGACTCTTGAGAAAGCTCTATAGATTCTCCTCTATCCTTTTGAGTTGTCACCTAAGTTCCTTATGCCATAATATTGCCTTTCTAAGAATCATCCTCTCTAATACCAAATTGTCACATGTAAATTAATAAGGTAATGAGTACCAATATTGGTACCTGAGTATGTGAAAATGAGGAATTATGAGAAGCAAGATGGAGAGGAACAAAGCAAAGAGAAAGTGAAAGGATAGATAATATGATTACATATTGATGTCTATGTTAGTTTGTTATAATGATATAGACTTATGGACAGTCAACAGTATCCATATTTTCTACTATATGAAGATGTTTCATAATAATGAAACACTTAAGTTATAAAGACATCTACAATATTAGATGACTTATAAAACAACTCTATTTTTTTGCTCATTTAGTGGCTGTTAACTCTCGCCTTCTTTTTAGCTTCATATTCTGTAACATTTTCTTTTAGAATTTGAAAAATAATATATCTTTCACTCATTCATCATCTTTTTTTTAATTCTTTTCTGTGAAGACTAAATCAATAGTTCAATTGACATGTTACCAAATAAATATGTCATAATGCATTATTTAACTTGTAATGAATGACTAAACATATACAGTCATGATTTTTTAACTAAGACTTGAATTTAGGGACATTGTTGATGTAATGTTGATATGTGTGTTTCGATAGGTGTTTTAGTATGTTTTTAGGTGTTTATTAGATGATTATCAAGTGTATAGGCTCAGAATTGAGTTAATGTGAGTGTTTGTATGTATTCTAAGTGTTTGTTTGGTATTGAGAAAGAATTGGATCTTAATTCTATATTTTGTGAGGTGTTTGATGTGTTTGTGAATGTATGGAAACATGAAATTGAAGAAAATAGAAGAATTCAGATGAAACATGAGACAAAACAAAGACTCAAAGCACAAAGGAGATGCACGGCCATACATCATCTTATGCATGTCTCTTAGTTGGTGTAAATTCATGATTATCGGAAATTTTGGTGATTTATGGCCATGCATCACACAACGCATTTGCCAAACAGCAATTCCAATGAATTTTAGTGTTTACAGCATATTAGTTTCTTTAGTTTTTTGATATTTTGGGGCTATTTTTTGAACCAAATTAATACAAACAACTTAAGGACCCTAAACTAATATTTAAGAACATGAAAGACATAAAAGAATGCAGATGCCATCTTTCGGAAGTGGATTAAACAAGGAAGATCAAGAAGAATGTCCAGAATTCCAACTTTTCGAATCAAACTCTGAACAAAGTTTTTCTTTCTTTCTCTTTTGTTATTTTTATCATACTTGATGTGTAAACTAACATTCTAGATGTTTATTACACTCATGAAGTTCTAATTTCCATATTAGGGTTTATTCCAAATTTATTTTGTGAACTTGATTATTGTTGATTCAATACAAAATTTTGGTGTTGTGATAATTGTGTATTTCATACTTTGACAATAGATCGAGAGAGTGAGTCAAAAGTAATCTAATTAAATTTTGCAACTATTATTGGTAGTTTAATAAGTCACGCAATTATTAAATCAACTATCATTCTAAGAGAGATCTTATGTGAGAACTTGATTGTCCAATAATTATTGTCATATCTAGTTGAAAACATTATGAAAGTTTTGTGAATCAAGAGGTTTTAAGGTTAATTTATTAGGTCTTGAGAGAGAGTAATCAATCTCATGAGGATTGACGCATAATTGGTTCAATAATAGTTAAGGGAGTATAATAATGAAAGAATAAATCCTAAGCATTAATCCTTGATAAACCTTACATTAATTTTAGCAGCTCACTTATTATTTGTTATTTGCTTGATTTTATTTAATTTCTTAAATTTCTATTATTATTTTTCACTCATATCATATATTATTACATTAGACAAACTTTGGTTCAATTTTTTAAGCTAGTTCCTTGTTGGATCGATGCATTTTGATACTACAAGTTACGATCCATATATTTGTGGGTATTAGGAGTTTTAGTACATATAAAACTTACTCAACAAGTTTTCATTGTCATTGTCAGGGAATTTTAGCATTAGGATTATTTGAATTCCTTTGATTTAACGAATTGTTACCCTTTCTTGTGTAATTAAGGTAATCAATCCAAAGAAATAAGAAAAGCAAAAAAAAGAGAAGGAAGTTGGACGCAAAGTAGAGGATACATCAATTTAGACATCACAAGGCAAGAAGAGTTGAACGCCAAGAAGATATAGAAAGAATGATGGTGGAGGAAATACATCATAGAGAGCAAAGGGCCTTTGCGGACTTCATAAGGCCAGGGTTCAACACCTATTATTAAGGAATTACACGCTCAGTAGTGCAACCGACACATAATCTATTTAAAGAGATGGTGAACAAAATTTATTTTTGGACATCGAAATGAAGTAGATAGTAGTCAACCTTTTAAGACCCCAAAGGGATGATTGTTGCAAATTCAGTGACAGCATTGCAAACTAAGTTCGACAATCTCACCAAGCAATTGAATAGCTTAATAGTTGCCTCTTTATCGGCATTCAAATCAATTCAGCAAGGATACGATATGTGCAGATGAGAGATGCATATCACAGTTGATCACTTCCCAGTAGAAAACAAAAATATGCAACAATTCAACTTCATAGGAATACAAGTTACTCAGGGAGATAATGATCCTTATTGGAACACATAAAATACTGAGTGACAGAACCACTTGAATTTTTTTTGGTCTAATAATGTGGCGAATCAAATAGGAAGTTAAGGCTTACCAAGATTTTAGCAAGACGAGTCTAGTTATGGGATTCAAAATTGGATGAGTTCATGGACAAACTTATAAGTATGGAAGACGTCTAGAAAAGACTAGGAGGGAAGTTCGAGCAAGTAGTGAACAATCATGCCTCTTCCATTCACAATTTAGAGATTCAATTGGGTCAACTTGTCAATAAATTTTGTAAGAAAATTGTGGGGAGCTTTTTGAGTAATATGGAAGTAAATCTAAGAGAGTAATTTAAGGTTATCATAATTAAGAGTGGGAAAGAGCTAGAAGTATAAGCTAAACCCCACCTTGTAGAGGACCAAAAGAAGAAGAAAAAGGATGAAGAAAAGAACAAGGACCCTCCTTATATTCTCCTCCGTCTTGCCCACCAAAAATACCATTCCAACAAAGACTTCAAAATAAAGAATTGGATACACAATTTGCAAAATTTATGAAAAAGCTAAAGAAATTGTAAATTAGCTTATCCTTTTTGGAAGCTTTGAAAAGCATACGCACGTATG
>JANIJH010000005.1:51094098-51107382 GCA_024520975.1 Erythroxylum areolatum
TACTCTGCGTGAATACCATCTAGCCCCTGTCCTACCTTCTAGAACAATTCTCTCCCTCACCCCCGTAGATCCTAACAAGATAGGTTCAGGAAGTACAATGATTTTTTTAAAAAAAATATTCTTCTTTCACTATAGGTTTAGGAAGTACAATCTCATGATTGCTTATCCAATGATGTTTATTTTTTTAAAATATTCTTCTTTCACTGTCCCTCTTGTTTTTGATAATATCTAAAAAATGCTTAAAGGAGAGAATGGAAATAATTACATAATTGAATATATCAGAATGTAGCACTTACTCGCAAAGAAACGCATCTGCTTCATCAATAAATAGCAGCAAACCTCTTGGAGACTTCTTAGCCCAATCAAATAATTGGTGTATCTTCGTAACGGCTTGTGATCCCAGCGGAGCAACATCTCCTCCTGTCATCAAAGCATAATCTAATCCCTGCAAGTAAATCCAAAGGTCAGCCGAAGAACACAGCAGTTATATACACTTCATATCCTTGGTTAACATGGCATTACAGCATTTTTATCCACCAGTCTGCAAAGAATACCCTTACAGTTATCACATTGATTCTCAACCAAAAATTCTGAGCTAAATCATACTTGTTTGTTCATTTTCCAAGTGACTGGCTTATAGTTGTTCCTAGTTACCCAACCATCCAAAGAATTGTACGCAACAAGTGAATCAAAAACGTTAAATATCATGAGATGACGATGAGGAAAGATATCATACAGATCTATGAGCAAGTTCTCTAGCAGCCATTGTTTTTCCTGTTCCTGGAGGGCCATAGAAGAGCATGTTCCTGAAGGGCGCGTGATGGGACTTCGTGTTTGCAGTGGCATTAGAAAGTTGTTCAATTCTTTTGTGTAGAGAAGGATGCAAAATGACATCACCAAACCCATTTCTACCAGTAGAGGCGTTCCCTTTATTATCAATACGTGATAAAGAACTCATGGCACGAGTGAAAAACCCAGACCAAGGATATTTTCCTCGTGAAGATTCCCTAATCAATGATGGTTGTCCCAGTATTCTATCCACATAGCTCCAGATCACTTTAGCACCTTCTCTGCATTGGGACATAAGAAGAAAATAAACTACATCTTTGCAAATATTCAAAAGCAAATAAAATGAGTAGAGATATGCAAATCATGAAAAGATGTGAAATTGGAAGAACCTACTGAATAAACTTTGTAATACAGTTATACAGATAACTATCTCTATGCAACCAGAACTATTCAGTGGCTATGAAAACAATGATTCTTTCATATCATCGATTGGAAGTGTTCAGCAAATCACTTCCACTTACTAAAAGAGGAGAAAACAATGTACAGCTAACTTAGTTCATCAGAAAGTTAATACTCCTTTATTCAAGCACCAAAAAAGTGGGTCCCTGTCCACATAAACTAAATCTATGTAACCCCATTCACTTGACCAAATAGCATATCCAACAAAAAAAAAGTACACTCAATGGTTGAGAGTAAAAGATTGATTACGTCATATCCCTAATGTTTTGCAGTCCACATAAACAAATGTAAAAGGAAAAAGTGTCAAGCTTATCATAATATGATAACGATCCCAAGCATTACATGTCCTTGTGCTGGGAAAGCCCAAATTATGGTTATATAAGACAAATGGGATCATTAAATTCAAATAAAACCACAAATAAATAGAAATCTTTATAATTTTAACATTTACCTTGTTGTATAAATTCCTGCTGCAAGAGCTGTAACTCCACCCACAGCGACAACCAGCTTATTTTGATCTGTCAAAATGGCCCGCAAACCTCCTACAACATGCATTTTCATTCACATTACATATGGTCTTTCATTGATCATATGAAAAACTAGAGATTCCTTCAATATCATTACCTTTCATTGTAATAAAAAATTAAAATGAAATAAGTAATTAAAAAATATAAACACTTACCTAGATAACTTTGTGTTTTCTATTCTTTTTCTTAATATTTATGTGAATAAGAAATCATTAGATGACAATTGCAAGTTGACTTAGATTTAAGATATTTATAAATATAGGTTTAATTTCTGGGTTTTTTTATAACCCAAACCCAACCCATGAATTTTTTAGGTCTAGTTCTTACCCAAGTCCTTTAATTTTGGGTTTAACCCATCGGGTCATATGGGATAGGTTAATTTGTATACGTCTACTTGCATGTATCAATGTTTCCATCAAAGCCCTAAATCAAGCTTTCCTACATTATCCAGCAGAATGAAAATTTGGAAGGATAGGCAGTCCACTTCTCATTAGACACAAGGATTTCTCCCTCTGTGATGTGGATGCTTTTGTTGGAAGAAGTTACTATCTTAGGAGTAACAAAACAAAAGTGGTGGTAGCTAAAAATTCTTATTTAGGAAGTCTTTGATTAACTTGCTGCTTAGGAAATAACTATTTTTATATATTATTCTATTTTGGGTTTGTTAGTATTACTACCTAATTAAGAGTCCTGATTTAGGTAGGAATTTGTTTTCCTTTTGAGATTTTAGACATTGTCTTTCTTTTGCCTATATAAAGGCAGGCATTATACAATAAGAAGCAAGTAATATTCATCTTAATTAATTTAGTTCATAATAGCAGTAGTTTTAGAATAGCTCTATTCCCTTTTCTCTACCAAGATAGGTTCTTCAAAGAATTGAAGAAACACTAACAGGGGAAAAGAGGTTGGACTTCACTGTTAATCGTCTCGTGACTAGGTCCTTTCTCAAGCACAAAACAATTTGGTGTCAGAGCAGGTCGTCATGGAAGAGGCAGCAATGGATTAGCATTTGCGGGCGCTAGAAGAGGGACAACAAAGGATGGAGGCACAATTTGCAGAGTTCAATCGTGCACTCAATATGATCACACAAGAAAGAGGCTACGAGATGTAAGGAAGCAATCATAGGCCCCCATCTTCTCGAGAAGGGGATAGGCCGAAAGGTAATATGGGGTCTAGTATGATGCCTAAATACTCCAATTGGAGTTCCCAACCTTCAATGGTTCTAGAAATCTATTGGTTTGGATTCATAGGTGTGAACAATTCTTTATAAGCCAACGAACAGCAAAGGAGGAGAAGGTAAGATTGATGGCGTTCCACTTGACTGACAAAGCGCAATTATGATATTACCAGTTGGAGTCGAAAGAGCCAAAGATGAGTTGGCAGACATTCAAGGGAAATTTAAAAAAGCAGTTGTAACAAGCAGTTCGACCCAAATTGAAGTAATAACCTAGTAGGCGAATTAGCAAACTTGAAACAGACATGCACAGTAGTGGAGTATCAATGCCAATTTCAATTTTTGTCGGTTCGCATCAACAAGCTTGCAAAGGACTTGCAAGTGAACTTATTTATAGCAAGATTGATTGAAGAATTGAGGATTGATGTGGAGATGCAATATCCAATTAATTTGGGAACCGCTATAAATGCAACTAAGGCATTTGAAAGAAAGAAGCAACTATCGCTAGGGGTTGGAGGTAGGAAACCTTCTTCAACTTAGAGTTCCTTCCAACCAAGATACAACCAAATTACTATAGCAAGAAATTTGGTCAATAAGGGGAGCAACAACAACAAAGCAGGAAAATCTAGTGCTGAGAGCGTGTCTACTCCTATGATAACAAGGTAACCCAAGCTGAGATGGCAAAAAGACATGAGAAAGGGTTATGCTACAATTGTGATGAACCTTATTCAACAGGGCATAATTGTAAGAGACTTTGTTGGATTAAGGGGGTAGAAACAGAAGAGGAAACCAAAGAGGAGGAGCTTAATGATGCAGAAATTTCTTTGCATCCTATCACTGACTTAAAAAATTCTCAAAATATGCAAGTACAGGCAGAAATAGCGGGGCAGCCCGTATGGATACTAATGGACTCAAGAAGCACACATAATTTCATTAAAGCAAGAGTTGTGAGACACTTTGAATTAAAAGTCCAAAATCATCTAGGAATGAAAGTGGTAGTAGCAAATGGTGAAACAATTTTGAGTCATGGGACTTGTGCAAGGGTGAATTTTTGCTTTCTACTGATTTATATGTCATTCCTTTGATTAGATTTGATGTGGTTTTGAGCTTTAAATGGCTGCAAACACTTGGTCCCGTTATCCGAAGGTGTTTCAAGAGCCCACTAGACTTCCCCCCATATAAGCTTGTGACCATCGCATTACATTTTTCTTAAGAGTGGACCAATGGTAATGAGGCCATATTGACATCCGGACTTACAAAAGGATAAAATTAAAAAACAATGTGAAGAGATGTTTAAAAAAAAGGTATCATTAGGCATAGTAAGTCCCATTTTCTTCCCCTATTTTGTAGGTTCAAAAGAAAGAGGGAACATGGAGATTTTGTGTAGACTATTGCAAATTGAATAAAACGATGGTGAAGGATAAGTTCCCAATTCCAGTGGTAGAGGAGTTGTTGGATGAACTCCATGGAGCTAAGTTCTTCACAAAACTAGATTTGAGGGCAGGATATCACCATGTGCGGATGGATAGAAAGGCTATGTAGAAAACAGCTTTTCGAACCTATCATGGCCACTTTGAACTTTTTGGTTATGCCATTCGATCTCACAAATGCCTCGTCAACTTTTCAAGCACTCATGAATGAGGCATTTTGACACAATCTTAGAAAATTTGTTTTAGTTTTCTTTGATAATATTTTGATTTATAGAAAGACTTGAGGGGAACACCTGCATCACTTGAGGAGAGTTTTTGATTTGCTACACTCTCATCATCTTTTGTCGAAAGGAACTAACTGTGCCTTTGGGGAAACCCAAGTGGCCTATTTGAGGCATGTAATTCATGGTGAGTATCCGCAAATGCTAATAAGATTCAAGCAACGGTGGATTGGCCTCATCCCCAATTTACCCATGTATCAAGAGATTTCTTAGGCCTTGCGGGCTATTACCAAAAATTTATTTGGGAATACAGGCAAGTGGCGACACCTCTAATGAGTTTGATGAAAAAGAATTCCTTCAAATGGACCACGGAAGCAGAAACAGCCTTTTAGCAGTAGCCTTGTCAACAACACCTGTGTCACATTTCCTAAATTTTGCTGAGGAATTTGTGGTGAAATGTGATCCCTCAGGTAGCAGAATAGGAGCAGTATTACAACAAGGACATCCGAATGCCTTTTTTAGTCGAGAATTGGTAGATCGTCACATGAAACTTGCAACTTATGAGAAAGTTTATTGCCCTTGCCAAGGCCATTGCACAATGGCGACCATATCTTTGGAGTCGTGTCTTTGCCATTCGCACAGATCATTGTAGTCTCAAGTACCTTCTTGAGCAAAGGTTAACTACTTCCCCTCAACATTATTGGATAAGTAAATTATTAGGCTTCAATTTCAGGGTTGAATACAAGGCAAGGCTTCTAAATACAGTTGTTGATGCATTGTCCCAACGAGATGAAGAGGTGGGCCAACTATATGCGTTATCACAACCAGAGGTGGAGCTATTTGATGCTGTCCGCCAAGAGGTGATTGATTCGACAAAGTTAAAGCAGCTACTGAATGGGATTCTAGCTAGAGAAATAACAACCGAATGGACAGTGGAGAAAGGTCTGATTTTGTACAAGGGCAAGGTGCATATTTTACCTAGTTCTCCACTCGTTCAACTCATCTTCGAAAGCTACCACAATATGGGTCGTGAAGGAGTACAAAAAACATTGTAGAGAGTGCAAAGGGATTTTCAATGGAGGAGTATGAAAGAAGACATTAGAGAGTTTGTGCAAAATTGTTTGGTTTGTCAACAATATAAATGGGAAAACTTGCACCTCACAGGTCTCCTCCAACCATTGCCCATTCCAAACACCATTTGGGTAAATATGTCCATGGATTTCATTGAAAAATTGCCCACGGTGGGAGGTAAATCATTTCTTTTCATGGTGGCAGATTGCTTTTCAAATTTTGCACACTTTATGCCATTGTCAAATCCATATTCTGCTATTACAATGGCACATACTTTATTGAAGTTTTTCGTTTGCATGGGTTGCCTGAGTCTATTGTTTTAGGTGGAGATACTATTTTACTAGTTTGTTTTGAAAGGATTTATTTTGGCTTTGTGGGACCAAGTTAGCTTTGTCTTTTGCTTACCCTCTTTTTATGGGAGATAGACCTAAGCAGTGGCTTGAATGGCTTTGTTGGGCAAAGTATTGTTACAATACATCCTTTCATAACTCACTGAAAACGGCACCCTTCAAAGTAGTATATGGCAAGGATCCCCCACGTTTACTATCCTATGAAGTTGGTTCCACAAGAGTGCATGTCATGGATCAAGTTTTACAAACACGAGATGAGGTGTTGGAGTCCAAGAACAAGCCCGAATGAAACAGTTTCATGATTGCAAGCATCAGGAGCTTGCGTTTGAACCAAGTGAATGGGTGTGGTTGCGCCTACAATCCTATCAGCAATGCTCAGTGGCCAAAAGGAAGTTTCACAAGTTGATGCCCAAGTTCTATGGTCCCTTCAAAGTAACAGCTAAAGTGGGCATGATGGCATATTGCTTGGAGTTACCCCAGATAGTCGTATCCATAATCTGTTCCCTGTATCAGTTTTAAAGGAGTTCAAAGGTGCACCCCCTGACTCCATTCTTGCACTGCCACCACTGAAAGAGGGCAAGTCTTATCCCATACCGCAACAGCTTTTGTCAACTAGGCTTAACCATGGTGTACGGGAGTTGTTAGTTCAGTGGAAGGGATTCTCCAGCTGATGCTACTTAGGAGAATCAAGATGATTTCAAGGCAGCATATCTTTAGCTCGAGCTTGCCTATCGAGGAGGGGAGTAATGATGTGGATGCTTTTGTTGGAAGAAGCTACTATTGTAGGAGCAAAAAAAAAAATAGTAGTAGCTGAAAATTCTTAATTAGGAAGTCTTTTATTAAATTGCTTGCTTAGGAAATAACTATTTTTGTATATTATTCTATTTTGGATTTGATAGTATTAATACCTAATTAGGAGTCCTAATTTAGGTAGAAATTTGTTTTCCTTTTGAGGTTTCAGACATTGTCTTTCTTTTGTTTATATATAGGCACGTATTATGCAATAAGAAGCAAGCAATAGTAATCTTAATTAATTTAGTTCATAATAGTACTAGTTTTAGAATAGCTTTGTTCCCTTTTCTCTACCAAGTTAGGTTCGTCAAAGAAAGGAAGAAACACTAACAGGGGAAAAGAGGTGGACTTCACTGTTAATTGTTTCATGACGAAGTCCTTTTCTCGAGCACATTACACTCTAATAGAAGTCGTTGAATACCTTTGATTACAGGTATAAAATTCCTACATATCCTGATACATGAAAATCTTCTTAGTCTAACTTTATTGAAAACTACAGTAATCTTGTGACTGCATCTAGGAATGGAGGAATGGTGGGAGCTCTTTTTCTATAATATACGATGTGTGAGAGTTTAGAAATGGTTTTCAAGGCATTGTTTTATCCTAGCACAAAATGGAGGTTAATTTGCAAACAGACAATTAAGTTAACAGACAGCTTAAAAGATCCCTCTGGTTAAATTTTAACTAGATATTATGAAGTAGGATGGACAAAGGATAGTTTCTATGCCAATTGAAAAATGAACAAGGAACAATATCGATGCTAAAAATTAAGAACTATGCATAATTTATAGGTATGAATGTTTCTTTATTAATATCAATTAAAAGGAGAACTTTAAAATTGGTTGCATAAGAAATTACTAACTTCACATTAGTAACTCTTAGAAATCACATTTAGGATTTATTAAAAAACTAGGCATCACACCTAGTACGTAGGAACCACTACTAGAATTTAAAAATCTATTTTAGACAAGAAAGCATCAACTTTCACCTTGAAATTTAAAAGCCTAGTGATTCTCTCTTCTCCTTAATAATTGAAACCTTCAACCTAGATATAACTATTCTTTTCTTTGATCCTAATCCTACTTAAATAAGTACTAACTCAAAACACTCAAATGATTATCGAACATTACTCCAATATATACTCTTATTATTCCTTAATATAACAAGGACAAAGCAAAATAAACGAGAAATTAATACCTAAAGATCATTTGGTTTTACTTTTATTTTAGTTTGGGTTGTAAATTTTTACTTCTTGATTTTGGTTAATGACTTTTTTAAATAAAACAATATGCTAATTGTTTATATTAATATAGCCAGGAGTTCATTAATGATAATAATAAAATACTAAATACAGGTTGGAAATTTTTATTTTATTTTAATCTCTTTTTCATATTTATTAAATATGATAACAATTTACATTATATTAAAAATAATAATTAAGCAAAAAACATTACAAATTTCTATCTATAAACTAATTTCAAAATCAATGTCATTATTTATCTTTAATACATTTTTATTTAATAGATAACTATCGATGAGATTTTAATATTTATGTACTGTTAAGATATCATAAATTTAAAATATATTTATTGAATAATTCTTAAATATTAAGACATTTTATTTTTAAAATAATTATTATTTAAATTTAATTAATTATAAAACAAAATAAATATAATATTAAATTATATGATTAATAATATTAAATAATTAAATAATATTTATTTAGTTAACAATAAGATCAAATTATTACCCAAAAGAAGAGAAAACCAAAAACAAATTTTCATTGTTTTCATACATTAACAAAAATAAGAAGAAACTACCGTTGGTTTTCGATTATGTTTTTAATTTTTTGTTTTTATTTTAAAATTCAGTTAAAAAAACTGTTTGATTGAATTTTTGGTTTTAGTTTTTTCCAATTTTGAAAACTTATGAAAACTATAAAAAGTTTTTTTTTGTTTATGTTTTTTTCATAATCAAATTTTCCATCAACTAAATATATATTATTTAACTATTTAATATTTTAATTATTAATAAAAAGTTTCAATAATTTAATTTAATATTATATTTAACTAATTAAAATAAATTTAATTTGATCTGATTTAATAATTATTAATAAATATACTTAAATTAAAAATATCTTTAAAATATATAAATTTTAATTCAATATTTAAAATAAAGATTAATTTTTAAATTATTTATTTTAATAAAATAATTAATTTTTAAATTATTTATTTTAATAAAATAAATAATTTTTAATGATAATTTATTAATAAATATTATACAAAAGATTAAAATAAATTTAATTAATTAAAAATAATTTTTCTTTAATTTTTATCTAATAGGTAATTATCTTCAATAATAAAAATATAACTACATTGACATTAACAACAAAACAGGTTTTTGTTTTTATTTAAAATAAAAACTAAAACTAAAACTAAAAATGAAAAACTACAAATTGCAATCAAAAAATAGAAGTGAAAGTAAACGGCCCCTAAAACTGAAAATAGAAATCAAACCTCAACTAAACAAGTTTTTATAATAAATTTGAAAACGTAAACAAAAAAACAAAAACAGAAATAGAATCAAATAACCCTTAAAAGAACAACTAAACTAATTTTTTATCCTAAACCACGTTACTTGAAGGGTCTAAGCTATTTGTACTGAGCATTGATCATTAAACTTTAGTTTTGCAGTGCTATTTGACTAAAAGTTTGTGGGAGCATATTTGTGACATATTCTACTCAGTAATTGTAAGTCATGAGAAGCAATTAATGAACCTAGAAAGTATTCCAATGTGCATAAATTAAAGGGACAATCATGTATTGATCCATTCAAGGTATATAAATCATTAGCTAGAACCACTTCAAGAAGTAAAAACAATCTCTTCACTACCCCATACAGGTGTTTTGTCAGTGACCAACTATAATGATTGAGGGTTAACTCTTTTGTAGCACTCAACTGTTTTGGATTTTCTATTGTGCAGATAATCTTTTTATTGCATCAAAATTAACTTAAACCATAAATGAAGATATTGATATACTGCTATCTTGTCTCCTAGTTTATTTCTGGTTGGAAAAAGAAGGGGCCGAGTTATTGAACATTAAATCTGTAAGTGCTCGACCATGGCAACACATAAATTGATATCAATCATTGATAGATATGACAAAGCACAAATATTATCCATCAGAGTGAACTTTAAAGTATTACATGAAGTATAGGCTAAGAGCAAAAGAATTGAACTTGTACCTCCAATATGATCAAAAGTGGTGTTTATAGCAGCAACCCATTTCTCTCTTTCAGCATTTGCACGATCAATTAGCATTCGTCGATTAACATCTTCAGCTAGCTTTGCTTCATGGGCTCTCCCCTCAGCTTCTGCCATTGCTCGCACTTTGATTGTTTCACGTTCAATCTCAGCTTTCTCCCTCTCTGTTTGTCGTCGTTGTGCTTGAATTTGTTCTTCAGTTGCTCTTCGAGCTTGTTCCTGCCTTATTGCTGATTCTTCTTGTAATTTAACAAGCTCTTGATTCCTTGCTCTTTGGTATTCATTATCTGCCTGCAACAAGAATATATTAAAGCTCCTCCTATCTAACAACTTATGTGATCATGAAATGATAAACATGCCTGCATCCTCTTCCTTGCTAATTCATCCTCATAACGAAGCATCTGAGATTTTGTTTGTGCCTGATGCTGAGCCAACTTTTTCTGTTCATCATATATTACTCTTTGCCTCTCCTGCCAATCAAGAAAAGAACACATGATTACAAAACCAAAATGAGGCAACAAAAGACAAGAATCAAAATACTAGGCATTAAGTACACTAAGGTAAACTTGTGTTGTTCCATGAAACAACACTAAAGATAAGGCTACCTGTCCTAGATGATTCTTGGTATATCGAAATTCATAAAACTACATGACATGTAGAATGAAATTAATAAAACTACATAGAATGATAACTGCACAACGCATTGGGAAAAAATACTACATGGAATAAGTACACACTATTTTTTATGTTGTAGGGAACATATCATTCTAAACTATCTGTTCTGGATGATTCTTGGTAAATGATAACTCATAAAGTAGATTAATTTTCCAGCATTCAACACCATAAAACCTTAATCCTAGTGAATCCTAGTGGTAGTATTTCCCATTATAGGAAATCACTTTGAGTAAGAATGCTGTTAAAAAATTTGTGTTACATCGCATGCTACTAACAGATGAATCTATTTTCTCACCGGTAACACCACAAGAAGCCTTATGACAAATTTTCCATCTCAAGAATTAGTTTTAAGAATTTCAATGAATAATCTAAATAAATTATACCAAAAAATATATGGAAATAGAATCTTATTACAGACCATTTTCACAATATGGTCTAATGGCGAAGCTACAAACACTATCTACTTTATGCCAATATAACTGTAGCAACAGTCATGAGAATAGGACATTTAAGAGCAACAGTGCCATTGGATAAATGTTCCATATGCACCATGACTGCAGTGGTTTATGGATTACATATATAGAAAAACATTTGATGAAATTTAGAGATATCGCAACTCTCACACATTCACTTAACATGTACAGTTTCTAACCGTTTCAGCTTGTGCTTGCATGGCTTTGAACTCTGCCGCCCTTGCAGCCAATTCTGCTTGGCTAGTTGCTTCTTGTGTTTTCAAAACTTCAAACAACTACAATGGAGAATTCGAAGAAAATATTGATGCGAGTCCATCAGGCAATGAATCCAAATAATAAAAATATATGAGAAAATAATTTAAAAAGAAATAAAGGGATGAATCAGACGATGGGGATAAAACCAATTTAAAATATATATTTCCAAACGGAGAACATAATAGTCCAGAATTACAAGATAAAATTAGAGGGAAAACAGCATTATAAAATTAGAGGGAAACCCCAGCATTTCCCACACGAGTGCTAAAAAAAGGAACTTCATGAATGAAATCTAAAAGCCAAACAAAAGGAGCCTCAAAACTCAATCAAAAGCACAAATTGTACCTTATGTGGAAAAGGAAAAAAAAAAAGGCCACTTCCAATACCAACCCAGCTTTCAGCTCACGCAATGAAGAAACGATCCCAAGAACAAAATAAAACAATAAAGAAAAGCAGATTTCAAAGCATTACCTCTACCACAGGGAAAACGCGGACCCAAAAAAGAAATCCGAAATGGGAAAATGAGACAAGATATAACCTTTTTAGCATGAGAAGAGGAAGTTATCTCCTTCAAGGCCTCGGCGCCTCTTTCAAGGGCCGTCGGATCAAACCCAGCAGAAGTTGTTCTTGGGTTATCATTCCTAACAGCTTTGGGAGCAGGAGAATCAGTGGCAGTCTCAGCCAAATTGGAGGTTTGAGGCTGCCCAGATGACGGGGAAGTTGCGGAAGAAGAAGAGGAAAAGGGAGTGAAGTTAAAATGCGCATCGGAGTAAGCAATGAAATTCGATTGACACACAGAAGCAGAGGCCGCAATTGCTGAGATTAAACCTATTGCAGAGGTCTTCCCCATTCTCTTATTTTAAGCGATCAAAAAGTGTTTAAATAAATAAACTCCTAAAGTTTGCTTCTGGGATGAGGAAGGAAAGGTTATGGCGGATGTTAGAAACGTTTCATGGCTTGAGGAGCACGAAATTTGCATGTATATAAATATATGGCTTTTGGTAGGGTTTTGGCTGGGTTCTACGGGTTCTTTCAGGACGGTGAAACAAGATTTATAGAAGAGTTCTTAGGGGTCTAGCAGACCGGACCTTTAGTGAACCCGGTTTTTTGATAAAAAAATAAAAGTAAAAACAATTATTTTAAGCATAAATTATCTCACGAAAGTATTCGATGGGTCAAAAAAAAAAAAAACAAGTGCACATGTTAGTCGTTAATCCCATACTAGTCATTTAGTGAATTCAATTTTGTCTTTTCCTGGGTTTTTATTATTTAACTCGAATTGAATAAATTCAATAGGAGCTCATTAAATTTTAGATTGAATATTATGTTTTAAAAAAATCAAGTCCAAAACCAATTTAAAATTCAAATGTATTAAATAATATAAAATAACATTATTTTGCCATACTTAAAATGATTTTTATATGATTTTATGTAGCGATAAATGGTTGTCGATCCAAAATTATTAAAAAATATCATATATGTTAGAATATATTTTATATATTCTTTATTTGATTTTAGCATTTTTAAATTGGACATATAAAAGATGAAGTTTGTCTTTTATTAGAAATTCATTACCTCCTTATTTGATTTAAAAAAAGAATCTATGAGATACACGTGATAAGGATGAAATATTTTAAGTGGATTCTTTGAAATCTATTAAGATATGTGAATATCTCCTTGGTGAGGAAGGAGTCTAGGTGAACACGTAAGTTGTAAAATTTAGCATTGAGTGTTTACGAAAGTGTGGCTCTTGGGCATAGCGGAATTGCGTGGGTCACATATGAAATAAGGTTTTTTTCTTCA